>PVKE010017621.1:0-30529 GCA_004027555.1 Craseonycteris thonglongyai
CTTTTTGTGTCGCCATCGGATTGGATAGCGAGGGTGACCCTTGGTTTTATTGGATGGGGCAGATTATTTGATGGGAGGGGGGCGGGACCAGGGGAACAAATTTTCAGTTCCTTTTTCCTTAGGTTTCGTTTTCCTGGGATTCCGGAAGGTCGTCTCTCAGGGTGGGGCCCATGTCATAAGATGGCATGTCCTAGTCTACTAAATGGCACCCTCTGGTCTCTACACTCATATCAAGAGTACTCTAAATATGAAGCCTCATGAATAAAAATGAATCCATATTTATTCATATTATAATAAAAGCACAGATCTGGGACGGTGGGGGTGGGGGGAGTGTACAAAACTTACAGAAGAGGGAAGCTGGGATGGCTTAGTGGGTTAAGCGCTCACTTTGCAGCCCTGGGGACCAAGGATTGAATCCCGGCCATGGCCATGTGGACCCATATACTGAACTGGGGAGTGCCCCCAGTTCGGTTCTCACCGGGGTGAGACGCCGGCCCAGTTCCTGCCCTGTGCAGCCCCACTCCCACCTGTGGAATAAAACTATGTGGAAAAACCAATAATGTGCAACTATGGAGACTGTTCTGAGCCCTCCCCCTTCTCTCTATCTCTGTCTCTGTACCTCTCTCGCGTGTGCTCTCTCTCTCTGTCAAAAACACTAAAAATAAATCTTTTAAAAAAATCTTACAGAAGAAACAAGTAGTTACAAAACAATAACAACTGAAGTAATAGCAGACTTCTCAGCCAAACAGATGCCAGAAGAGACTATCCAAAATAATAGGGCAAGTGTAACTCCACAGTTTTATAGTTAGCTAACGTGTCATTCAGAAATAAGAGGGCAGAATGAAAGAAAATATTGTGACTGTCTCACAATATGTATCTCCCATAGGCCTTCAACAGAAATATAAAATGGACATATCAGATTTTCACTTTCAAATATATAAAAAACATGCTGAGCACACAAGTTGATAAAACAAGTTAGTAAATATAACTGTTGAATATAACAACAAAAAATAAACCTTTTTTATCTGAAAAAAGAGAACTTAGTTTATAACAAGTTGATATTATACCAATGAGTAATTAAATCAATGTTAGACCTTTGTCATTATTAGACAGATGAAAATCTTGAATACTTGTTGACTGTATTAGAAAAATTTATAATTAAATATGTATTAAAAGTTTAAAGGTAGATCACTTTTGCTGCCTATGAACACTTACCTTAGCAGTAGTTGTTGTAATAGCAAAGTGTATCTACCCCTCAAAAATGACGTGGCCACAGATCAGGGCCACTGTCCTGGTGACTACAGTAAATTGAGCTCTGTTGCCCATCTTAGCTCAGGAGTTGGGCTGACCTGCTGCTCCCACCCCAGTAACCTTGACTCTAGCCGCTGTTGAGGCACATGCTGATGGCATCTCTGAAATGGGAGAGCAAGATGTGGGGTGAAGGAGGTGAAATATGGATTGAGGTTAATAGCCAGCAGAGCTGGTGAGATTGGTGAGTCTGAGACAGAATAGGCCCACCAGGAGGAGAAATATAGTGAGGAGGAGATGGGATCTGGTAAGCAAAGGACTGGCCATTATGAAGGAGAATCAGATGGCAAATGACAAAACTGAAACAACTTAGTAACGAGTTTGAAGTCCTTTCTTCACAAAAGAACAGTTCATGGATTGGGGAAGGATAATGCCTCACTGGCAGTGGAGCACTCTTTCCAAGGGATTTTGGAGAGTTTTATAGAGAGTTTTTATAAAGCATTGGAATAGGCAACATGGAACTGGGGGCTGGGGTGGCAGGCGGGGGAAGGATTGGCCAGGAGGTCAGGGTTTCCTTGCAAGGTTGGCAGGTCTTGTTTTCTCAGGTGAGGTGAGTGAGCCAAAGACGTGTTGGAGGGTTGGGATTGGTGTAGGTTAGGTTTCCTTGATCGGTGTTCCTGTAAGTGCAGACTGATTTAGGATTAAGTTTGTGACGTGGTCCCAGCGACTGGGACAGCCTCCATTTAGTGGGTCACAATATACAAATTAACTTTATAACGGAGTATCATAGTGAGTATGTTGAATGGGAGCAGTCTTAACCTGAGGAATCAGAGTACCTATATTTTTGAGATTTTCCATTTTTATTTTGAAGGTGTTTAATTTGTGATTGAAGATATATATTTTGCTAATCATGAAAACAGTGATACTGACAACATTTGACCCTTGCCTGAGATAAGCAGTTAGTGAATCTCATAAAAAATAAAAAATAAAAAACATTTAAAAAGAAAGAGTCCACACAGAGGAAAATTAATGATACTCAAAGAAAATATACTGTTCACTTGGATTTTTTTCTGTAAGTACAGCAAATGTTTCTTTCCTTTCTGCATGATTTTCTTAATAACAGTGTCTTTTCTCTAGATTCTATTATTGTAAGAGTACTGTGTATAATATATGTAATATACAAAATATGTATGAATAATCTGTTTATGTTATTGGTAAAGCTTCCAGTCAATAGTAGGTTATTAGTAGTGAAGTTTTGGGGGAGTCAAGATTTATACATGGAGTTTTGACTGTTCTGAAGGATTAATGCCCCTAACCTCCATTGTTCAAAGGTAAACTATATATGAAATTTTTACATAAATGAGCTTATAGTCAAATAAGGAAGATAGCCATTATTCTGATAATAGTATACGTAAGTTAAAAAATGAAGATTACTAATGCCATGTGTATAACATCCCATTTTTTAGAGAAAACTTACATTGATAATTAAGAATTTTTTTTCTATTTATTTGTCTTAGTTTTCAAATTCAACTGTAATAAATTGTCAATATAATGAATATATATAATGTATTTATATAAGGAAGTAAAATTTTTTTGGAAAATTATAGTTTTAAAAGTAGAAAATTTGGGGAAGCCGAGATGGCTCAGTGGGTTAGGCGCTCACTTTGCAGCGCTGGGGACCGAGGATCGAATCCCGGCCCCGGCCCGTGTGGAACCATATGCTGAACTGGGAGCTCCCCCAGCTCAGTTCTCTCTCTGTCTCTGTATCTCTCTCTCTTTCTCTCTCTCTCCTCTGTCAAAATAAATAAATAAATAAAATACATATTTTTTAAAAAAAGTAGAAAATTTAAAAAAGAAATTGAGGTTTATAAATCTGCTCATGTGGAAACAAGAAAAGTTATAGACTTGAATAATTGGAGAATACAGTTCAAGAAAATAGGAATTAAGTCATGCATTGAATAATTAACTGATAGATCAAAAAAGACGTTTGGAAAAGGGAGAATACTATGAAATAACACTTAAGCAGGGAAACTGGAATGGGAAATAAGGACAAGATTAAGAAACGCTTCAGTTGAATAATGAGTTTTCCTAGGAAGGTGCTGAAACCAAGCTTAGATAATTATACTGCAGCTCAGTTTGGATCAAGTAACTTATTTGGAAAGAAAAATAGCAAATATTTGGCTCCTTTCTTAAATATATTAATTGTAGGATTTTTAGAATAGAAATAATAAGCAATATAATAGAGTAGCTATCCTTAGAACTATGTTTTGACAGAGCACCTAAAAATATTGCATTTGGGGGGGAAGCTGGGATGGCTCAGCGGGTTAAGCGCTCGCTTTGCAGCCCCAGAGACCAAGGATCGAATCCTGGCTCTGGCCCATGCGGACCCATATGCTGAACTGGGGTGTGCCCCTGATTCAGTTCTTGCCGGGCTCTATGTGGGAGGCTCCCGGCCCAGTTCCTGCCCTGTGCAGCCCCGTGCCGGCCTGTGGGGTGAAACTATATGGAAAAACTAGTACTGTCAACTATGGAGACTGTTCTGGGCCCTCCCCCTTCTCTCTGTCTCTCTCTGCCTTTCTCTCTGTCAAAAACCAATAAAAATAAATCTTTTAAAATATTGCATTTTTCTTGCTTCTTTCAGAAATGTCTCTTTGTCTTTAATTTTTGCCATTTTAATTATGGTGTGTCTCGGTGTGGGCCTATTTGGGTTCCTCTTGTATGGGACCCTCTATGCTTTCTGGGCTTGTATGTCTATTTCCTTCACCAGGTTAGGAAATTTTTCAGTCATTATTTCTTTAGAGATTTATTTTATTGTTTTTGAGAGAAGGTGTGGTGAGAGAGAAAGAGAGAGAGAGAAGCAGAAGGGCCCAGAGCAGTCTACATAATTGTATGTCATTAGTTGTGACATAGTTTCTTTCTACACAGGTAGGCACAGGGCTGCACAGGGCAGGAACCTGGCTGGGTGCCTCCCCCATGGGAAGTGCACCCCTGCAAGCTATGGGTCTCCTACATAGGAAGCATGACCCAGATGGGAGCCAAACCGGGAGCTCCTACGTGGGAAGCTCACTAGGCAGGAACCAAACAGGAGGCCTTCTACATGGAAAGCACACCCTGGTTCAGCGTATGGGTCCACATGGGCCAGGGCTGGGACTTGATCCTTGGACCCCAGGGCTGTAAGATGAGTGCTCAATCTGCTGATCCATCCCAGCATCCCCATTTCTTTACCATTTTCTCCATTCTTTTGCTCTAGAAATTTTGTTATATCTGTTTAACCTCTCAATCTATCATTTGTGTCTCTAAGTTGCACTTTCAAAAGAGTATCCTTTTGTCTATATTAAAATCTGAGTGGATTTTATGTGACTTTTCAATACACCACTTTCCTTTTTAAAATTTGGTCTAGAAATTATCCTCTTTATTGTTTTTTAAAAAACTGTGTGGCCGTATTTCTCATTTCAAAATTCTCATGCAGTTTATCTGGTTTTATATATTGTGTTTTCATGGCTACCTTGTTAAGTTGCTTTTCTTTTAATGTAATGAGCATTTTAGTAAACATTGTGCCTTTTAAAATCTATTTGAACATCCTCACCCTCCTATAAAAGTCTTTGGAAGATTATCTTTTTTTTTTTTTTTTTTAAAGATTTATTTTTATTGGTTTTTGACAGACAGAGAGACAGAGAGACAGAGAGAGAGAGAAGGGGGGGGGGCAGAGCAGTCTCCATAGTTGACAGCATTAGTTTTCCATATAGTTTCACTCCACAGGTGGGCGCGGGGCTGCGCAGGGCAGGAACTGGGCTGGGAGCCTCCCGTATGGGCCCTGGTAAGAACCGAACTGGGGGCACACCCCAGGTCAGCATATGGGTCTGCATGGGCTGGAGCTGGGATTCGATCCCTGGTCTCCGGGGTTGCAAAGCGAGCGCTTAACCCGCTGAGCCATCCCAGCCTCCCCTGGAAGATTATCTTATGCATTTAATTACATCTTGAATGAATTCAAGGTTCCAATTGCTTACTTTGCTTTTCTTTTTTAACATGAGATTTATGTGTTTTCATATGTGTTGTTTGGCACACACTTTAAGTGAAAGACTTTTTGCTTTTATTATTATTTTGAATTTAATGTGATTTTGAGACCTTTTTTTTTTTTTTTTTCCTGTCTTTGACTGTAAGTTTTTGTTGTTCTTTACCTGGCTACTTGGACCCCTTGTATAAAATCAGATCCTCTAATAGTGTCTCGGGCTTGGGTAAGCTAATTAGAAAAGCAGCAAG
Organism: Craseonycteris thonglongyai; assembly: GCA_004027555.1. NCBI lineage: Eukaryota > Metazoa > Chordata > Mammalia > Chiroptera > Craseonycteridae > Craseonycteris > Craseonycteris thonglongyai. Next base: position 5,509 of record PVKE010017621.1, read on the forward strand.
CATGTTGACTTCTTTATTTTCAGCTCATCCAGCAGCCCAGTGGCTGTTGTATTCATCCTTCTATCTAAGGCCTCAACCCAAGCACCAGTTTTAAGTAATCATATTGATACCCCATCTCCCAAAACTTACCCCAGCTCCATAAAAGCTGAGTTCCAGGTATGACTCCCTACTTTCATACTTGGAGCCAGTCATGTTTCTGATTAATTTCTGATGTATAAAAGAATTGTCTCATTTTAAGCTCTTGCTGTCTGAAGGCCTGCATTTTATATTTTAAATTCTAATTTCCACATCTTTGAAATAGAAAGGAACTCATCTTGAGCATAAATCTTTACTTTCTTAACTAAATATATAACCAATAGTGTAAGTGCAATAATAAAATTGTTTTACTATGCTTCATTTTCTGGGAGAAATAGAGATAATAGAAACCATGGTAAATGAATGAGAACCTGTCTCTATCTTCTCTTTAGCTTCAGCTGATAATTGCTTACAAGAAATTTCTAGAAGTAACAAATCTATTTTTTAAAAGGAAGCCAGAGACCCCAATTTTTATGTAAAAATCTTCTAATTTTTAATATTGGTCAGTAACTAAAGATTTTAAATATGCTTAAATACGAAATTTTTAGATCAACATCACAGGATCATGGGCTGAATTGAATCCATAAATTACTGATTTGTGGTTTCTGGCATAAATTCTCACTCTAAATGAGCATATCACACCCCACCCCCCTTTCTACTTCTCAGCTCTGAAGTTTCTGTCCTAAGTGCAGCGCTGTATATATCTGTCAAAAGAATATGAAAAGCTATCAGACACGGGTCACAGAAATCATCCTATTGGGCTTCCAGGTTGACCCACAACTTGATGTTTTTCTCTTTGCATTCTTCTTGGTATTCAATAGTTTCACTCTGGTGGGAAATGGAATGATCTCAGGGCTCATCTGCCTGGATTCCAGACTGCTCACCCATGTACTTCCTCTCAAACCTAGCCATTGCTGATATGTCCCTAAGATGCTGGCAAATCTTGTGACACAGAAGAAAACCATCTCCTTTGCTCCATGCATACTTCAGACATTTCTGTATTTGAGATTAGTCATCATAGAGTGTAGAATTTTTGTGGTGATAGCTTATGATTGGTATGTAGTCATCAGCTACCCTCCACGTTAGACCGGCATCCTGAGCTGGAGAGTTTGCATGGTTCTGGCTGCCGCTTGCTGGATATTCAGCTTGCTCTTGACTCTGGTCCATATTCCTTTTATTCTGAGGCTGCCCTTTCATGAGCCACAAATCAAGTCAGTATTCAAATTGGAGTGTGCTAACACTAGGCTAAATTTAGGGTCCTCTTTGTGGGCTGTGTTTGTTTTAGTGGGGCCCCTCTGCTTGGTGCTGGTATCACACATGTGCTTCCTCTCTGCCATCCTGAGGATCCAGTCAGGGCGGGCTGCAGGAGGGCCTTCTCTACATGCCCCTCCCACCTGTGTGTGATTGGACACTTCTTTGGCTGCACCACTGGCATGTACATGTATGTCATATACATAGCACCTAAGTCCTATCATTCTTTTTTTTTTATTGTTAAATTTATTGGGGTGACATTGGTTGGCAATATAGTTTCCAGGTGTACAACTCTACATTACAGCATCTATGCATTTCATTATGTACTTGCCACCCGGAATTAGCTCTCCTTCCATCACCATATATCTGGTACCCACGCCTAACTCCTTCTCTGCCCCCCACTTTCCTTTCACCCTCCCCCCTTATCCTGTCATTCTTAAAAACAAAGGAAGATTATATCATTGTTTTACAGCCTTTCAGCTCTTTGCAGAATCTCCTAAGGAGATTTCTAGTGAAGAAGAAATCATTGTGAGGGATGGTGTGGAATATCCTGACTGTGTGAGCTTCTCATGATTCTGGATCTTTAGAATGCCCTTTTAAGTCCTATAATTTAACAAACCCAGGACTCTTTATCTTTGGACTTTTTACAAAATGAGAAAATAAATAGTCTTATTCTTAAGCCATTAATATCAAACCTGAGATAAACCATGAAACAAAAAGTCATGGTCTAATCCTATTTATGAATTAGATGAAAATATATTTTTTAATTAGTGAAACTAAGTTCATAAAATAAAATAATTTCACATTATGATAACGTTTTTATCAGCCAATGCAAGAATTGTTTAACATTAAAACAAACAGTGAAAATTATTTGCCACATTAAAAAATTAAAGGATGGATACATATCAATCAATCTAAGAAAGAGTTTGATAAAATTTAACATCAATTAATGATAACATTCTTACAAATTTGTCCAACCCATGGCCCATGGGCCGCATGTGGCCTGAGATGGCTTTGAATTTAACACAACACAAATTTGTAAACTTTGCATGGGACTTTTTTTTAACTCCTCAGCTATCATTAGTCTTAGTGTATTTTATGTGTGGCTCAAGACAATTCTTATTCTTTCAGTGTGGCCCAGGGAAGCCAAAAGGTTGGACTCCCCTGCTAACAATAAACATTTATAGAGGGTCTACCAGAAAAAATTTAAAAAATCCAAAAAACACCATACCACAGACATCCTACTTAATGATGAAATGCTAGAATCTTTCCCAGTAAGATAAAGAATGAGATAAAAATGTACTATTGCCACTTGTTTTCCTCATTTTCAACTTTTTACTGGAGAGCCTAACTAATACATTTAAACAAAAAGAAGAAATATGGGCACATGCATATGTACAAACACGTTTGATAAAGAAAAACAAATTGTGATTATATGCAAATGACATAATTATATATGTAGGAAATACATAAGAATTGTTTGCTATATTATTAAAATTACAAGAAAGTCTAACAAGGTAGCTTAATATGAAATCAATATGAATATCAATTACATTTTTTTATAACAATAACAGTTAAAATAAAAATTTACATAACGCAGTCATAAACATCAGGATGAACTTTTTTAAATGCTTAGGACTAAATCTAACAAAGAATATACCAAAAAAACTATAAAGAGACAAGTATAAAAATATCTTGAAGTACTGTGATAACTAAATACACAGATGTTTAATGTGAGGAGATATGCTAGGTTCTTGGATTGGAAAACATAATTTCACAAAGGTTCAGCCTCTTTAAATTGATTAATATACTTAATGTAATTGTAATCATAATCAATATTCTACAATATCCCAGTAGGATGTGTAGGTATGTGCAAAACTTGACAAGCAGGTTCTAAAATGCAGAGGTCAAGGTTAGCTCAAACACTATTGGAAAAGATAAAATACAAGGTGAGAGGATTTGATTTTCCACATAACAAAGTGTACTATAAAGTACCAATAAATGTTGGCCAGGATTACCAACAAACAAACTGAACAGAATTCAAAGCCTAGAAGCAGGTTCTGCTTTTATAGTAAGGTGACCAGACATCCCGCTTTTGGCTGGACAGTCCCAATTTTTAACAATTTGTCCCGCGTCCAGCGGCATTTTAAAAAAGTCCCAATTTTTGGAAAGAATGCATGACAAGCTAGGGAACGGCGGGAGATAGACCAAATTTTTAATCAAGAACCCCCTCCCCCCCAGTCAATGGTGTCCCGCTTTACCAATGTTAAAGTCTGGTCACCTTATACTACCAGATTATCTAACTGATATTGATCGGGTCTCAAATATTACCTTCTCAAAGGCCATGCATATTTCAGAGTCCCATTTTTTCATGAATATTTGGCTTTCTATCATATCACTCCAGTTTTTATTTTTACCCAAATCATTTTACAGAATAAACAAACTTCAAGAATGAAAGCAGGGGAAGCCGGGATGGCTCAGTGGGTTAAGCGCTCACTTTGCAGCGCCGGAGACTGAGGATTGAATCCCGGTACCGGCCGTGTGGACCCATGTGCTGAACTGGGGAGTTCCCCCAGTTCAGTTCTCTCTCTGTCTCTGTATCTCTCTCTCTCTCTCTGTCAAAACCAATAACAATAAAAATAAAATAAAATAAAAAAAGAATGAAAGCAAAGTAGAGATTAATTTTTTCCTGGTCATATGGTAGATGAGCCATTTTCAGATGCTCCTTGGGAGAATTTTCTGACATGGTATTTAAAACTGATAAAAAAGAAGCAAAGAGAAATTCTTTTGTTTTTCCTTTTTTATCAGAAAGGACAATCTTTCCCAGAAGCATTGCTTCTTAGCAGATTTTGCCTTGTATTCCATTTGCCAAAATTGGATCAAATGACCATCTTTAAATTAGTAGCTGACAAAAAAGATAAAATCGAGAGCCTGGCTTAAATCAATCATGGTTTAATTCTCTGTGACTCAAAGTGAGGCCCATTTTCTCTAGTAATTGTACAACCTAATGCCTGAAGAAAATCAGTCTGCGCTAGGTCACCAACAAAAGAAGTAATGCCTTAGGGCAGAAAAGTAGTAGTATCTGCTAAATGGTTTGAATTCTGAAGCAAATCTGAGAGGTAGGAAGTTGAAGTGTGATGATTTCCTCTTTCTTCAGTATTAGAGATCAAACTGATGCTCTCCTATGATTAGGCACACTTAAAAACCTAATGGCCGTAGCCTCTAAATACAATAAAAATTATTCCTTTATCAAGGAGATTGTATTAAGGATCTCATCTTATACAGTTAAAAAAGGGACTCAGCAGTAATTATTTTAGTTATATAGTAGAAACTTTTCCTGCTGCTACATTAAATATATGCACATACATACTTAAAAATAGCATGAAGAGTATGAACCTATTTATAGAAAATATTTATTCTTATCCGTTTATCCTTTTCTCTCAAGTGCACAGAAATATGTGGGATTCCACTAATCAAATGTGTGGGTGATGTATAATATACTTCTTTTTTCCTGAATTGTTTAACTTCTTAATAAATCTTTTTTATTGGTTTTTTTTTTGTTGTTTGGTTTGTTTTTTTTTACAGAGACAGAGAGACAGAGAGAAGGAGGAGGGCTGAGAGCAGTCTCCATAGTTTTACTTGGTTTTGTTCCACACAGGTGGGCGGGGGCCATGCAGGGCAGGAACTGGGCTGGGGACCTCCTGCATGGAAGGCACATCCTCTCAGGCCAGGGGCCAAACCAGGAGAAGAGAACGGAACTGGGGGCCTCCTGCATAGTAAGCACACCCCATTTCAGCACATGGGTCTGCGTGGTCCAGAGCCGGGATTGCATCCTTGGTCCCCAGGGCTGCAAAGCTAGTACTTAACCCACTGAACCATCCCACCTTTCCCTCTTTTTTTTCTTTTAACAAATTTTTTTTTTTTAATTATTTTTTGACAGAGACAGAACAAGACAGAAACAGAGAGAAACAGAGAGAAGGGGGAGGGCCCAGAGCAGTCTTCATAGTTGTACATCATCAGTTTTTGATATGGTTTCATTTGAATTGCTTAACTTATTATCACAATGGAAAAATATTTCTTCTATGTACAAAATAAAAGTCAGAATTCTTTCCTAAAATATCATGTGATGACATTTTTGTCAAATTATTCATTTATCTGTTCTATCAGCCTTGAATCTATCAATATCTATTGATCATCTATCTATCTATCTATCTATCTATCATCTATCTTCATCATCATCTATCATTATCAATCTATTTACCTATCATCATCATCATCATCTATTTCTTCTATCTATCTATCATATATCTATCTATCTGATCTATCATCTATGCAGAAATGTCTGAGATGTTGAGCTATTGATCAATACTGGCAACGAGTTTGACAATACAACTCTTTGGTTAGTCCAGTATTTTCTCTCACCTGACTTTTAAGCCAGAAGAGTATATGAATTATGCTTATAGCTGAAAATTAAAAAGGTGAAGTTAACTAATGGCCATGCTTTTCCCTTTGTTTGGATTCTTGTGCTTATTGAGGAGGCTTTCAACCCCTTACAATCTCCAGTGGTCATCTCGAATAGTATATCCATCCTTCAGAAATTTCCATTCTTCTTTCTAGATAGTTGGCTTTCTAGCAATTTTATCTGCCTTTATCTTGTGTTGGACTCCTTAGTTCATTAATTTTATGCTTTCTTCTTTCTTTCTAATTTTTTTTTAAAGACCCACTTTTATTGTTTTTGATAGAGAGAGAGAGACAGAGATATAAAGAGAGACAGAGAGAAGGGGGAGGGCCCAGAACAGTCTCCACTGTTGCACATCATCGGTCCTCCCACATAGTTTTATTCCACAGGTGGGCGCGGGGCTGCACAGGGCAGGAACTGGGCCGGGGTCTCGCCCTGGTGAGAACTGAACTGGGGGCACTCCCCAGCTCCACATATGGGTCTGCACGGGCCGGGGCCAGGACTCAATCCTCGGTCCCTGGAGCTGCAAAGTGAGTGCTCAACCCACTGAGCCATCCCGGCTTCCCCTGCTTTCTTCTTTCTTGGTTTGTTGCCTTCTTTTGGTGGAGCACATCCTAATATAGCATCACACAGTTAAAATGGTGTACCATGATAGAAGCTATAGTGAAAACAGTTATGACACTTGTAATTTCTCATCATTGCTTATCTTTTTTCAAATATCCCATTGAAACTCTATATGCTAAGTGGATTTTAAAAAATACTAATAAAGTACTTAAGCCCTGTGAAGGGAGGAATTTCTGTCTCACAGATGGCAAAATATTAAAATGACATCTAGGTGTAGCTGAAGGTACTGTATTTAACTGTGACCTGCAAACATTGATGTATTGTTAAATTTATTGGGGTGACATTGTTTGGTAACAATGTTTGGTAACAATTACATAGGTTCCAGGTGTACAATTCTACATCACATTCTTTATGCCTTGCATTATGTGCTCACCACCCACAGTCAGCTCTCTTTCCATCACCATATACTTGATGCCCCCTCACTACTCCCCCACACCTTCCTGCTCTTCTACCCACCTCCCCCTCTTACCCTCATGTAATCACTAAACTATTGACTGTGTCCGTGAGTTTATGTTTCTTTGTTACTTTCAGTTTTATACTCCACCTATAAGTGAGGTCATATGTTTCTTGATTCTTTCAGTCTGACTTACTTTGCTTACTAATAAGATGGTTTCGAGAGCCATTCATGTTGCCACAAATAGCTGTATTTCATCTTTTTTGTTATAGCTTAGTAGTATTCCATTGTGTAAATGCATCACAACTTCTTTATCCAGTCATCTATCAAAGAAAGGGCACTTTGTTTCAATGACTTGGCCACCATAAACAGTGCTGCAATGAACATTGGGGTACCTATATCTTTGGAAATTAAAGTTTTTCTTCCTTTTTTTTTTCTTCCCCCATAGATACACAGAAGAAAGATTGCTGGGACATATGGCAATTCCATTTTTAATTTTTTGAGGAATCTCCATAATACCCTCCATAGTGGTTGTACCAATTTACATTTCAACCAGCAGTGAATGAGGGTTCCTTTTTCTCCATAGCCTCTCAAGCACTTGTTATCCCTTGTCTTGTTGATCATAGCCAGTCTAACAGGTGTGAGATGTTATGTCATTGTGGTTTTAATTTGCACTTCCAGGGGAAGCCGGGATGGCTCAGTGGGTTAAGTGCTCACTTTGCAATGCCGGGGACCAAGGATCGAATCCCGGCCCCAGCCGGTGTGGACCCATGTACCGAACTGGGGAGTGCCCCCAGTTCAGTTCTTTCTCTTTCTCTGTATCTCTCTCTCTCTTTCTCTCTCTCTGTCAAAAACAATAAAAAATAAATACATAAAATAAACATACATTTAATTTGCATTTCCCTAATTGTTAGTGATGTTGAGCATTTTTTCATGTATCTGATGGCTGCTTATATGTCTTCAGGGGAGAAGTGTCTGTTCAGGTCTGCCCATTTTTCTAATTGGACCATTTGTATTTTTTGTTGTTGAGTTGTATGTGTTCTTTATATATTTTAGATATTAGCCCCTTAGCAGAGGGATTGTTTGGAAATATTTCCTCCATTTGGCTGGCATCCTCTTTGCTTTGTTGATGGTTTCCTTTGCTGTGCAGAAGCTTTTTAGTTTGATATACAGTGGTACCTCAGTTCACGAACGCTTCTGTTCACGAACAACTCGGTTCACGAACAGAAAAGTTCATCAAAATATGCTCCGGTTCACGAACTCTGCTTCGGTTCACGAACAGGAGCCATGGCCATTTTAATGCTATTTCCTGGCTGTCACATGGTTGTGACTTCCTGTAGGAAGATCGTGGAAAGAGACACAGGAAAAAGTACACTGTGAGTACTTTCAGTGACTTTTTTTTATTTTTGTTGTGCTCTTTCTACATTACTATACTGTACTAATGTGTATTGTAATTTGTTTCATATTTTTTGTGCTTCAAAAACCGAAAAAAAAAGGTCAGAATGGATTAACCGGATTTACATTGAACCGTATGGGAAACTGTGCCTCGGTTCACGACCAATTCGGTTCGCGACCAGAGTCAGTTCACGAATTAAGTTTGTGAACCGAGGTACCACTGTAGTTCCATTCATTTTTTTTTTTTTGCTTTTACTTTCCTTGCCTTTGGGGTCAAATTCATAAAGTGCTCTCTGAACCCAAGGTCTATACGTTTAGAACTGATGCTTTCTTCTATGCTGTTTATTGTTTTGAGTTTTATGTGGAGGTCTTTAATCCACTTTGAGTTAATTTTGGTACGGTATATGTTGACAGTTCACAGTTCAGATTCATTTTTTTGTGTGTGGTTATCCAATTTATCCATAACCATTTACTGAAGAGGCTTTCTTTTCTCTTTTGTACACTTTTTACTCCTTTGTCAAAAATTGTCTGGGGGAAGCTGTGATGCCCTGAGTTTGCCCTCTTGTTCAAGGGGGCATGCCTCTCATGAGGCATTTCTAATAGAATAGGTGAATTTGTTTTTCTTTTTTTTTTAAGACTTATTTTATTGTTTTTGATAGAGATAGAGAGAGACAGAGACAAAGATAAGGGGGAGGGCCCAGAACAGTCTCCATAGTTGTATGTCATCAGTTTTCAACATGGTTTGTTCTACAGAGGTGGTGGAGGCCATGCAGGGTGGGACCCTAGCTGGGGCCTCAAACATGGGAGGCATGCCCCCTTGAGCAAGGGACCAAATTGTGTGTGTGGGGGGGGGGCAGGGGGGAGGTTGTTGAGAACTGAACTGGAAGCCACTCTCATGGGAAGCACACATCAGTTCAGCATGTATGTCTGCACAGGCCAAGGCTGTGATTCGATTCTCAGTTCCCAGAGCTGCAAAGCGAGTGCTTAACCTGCGGAGACATCCTGGCTTCCCCTGTTATTGCCTATTTTTATAAAAGTACGTATTGGGAAAAAAATTTTTTCATTAGTCTTAAACGTATATGCTCACCATTCACAATCTATCTGAATAGTTTTGTAAGAAATTTGATACATTTTAAAGACAAATTATATAAAGGTGTTTAGGATTTGATTAATTTTTATTGGTGAAGAAATATCCATGTGATAGAGATTTATTTATAAAAGAAGACAATAAAAAAGGAGAAATTTCTGCATTATAGATTTAGATGGAACATATAGAATAATTTTTCTAGCCAAAAGAAATTGTAGTGGAGCATATTATGGAGTGATGTTACATTTTAGGAGAATTAACATGTTAGTTAATGTATAAATTGTACATTTACATATTTTAGGTATAGTCACAATTTATCCTAAATTTATGAGAACATGTTTATTGTAACGGTATATGAAGCCAATCGATACTAAACCTATGTCTAATAGCTATCTCACATTAAACATAACATTAAGAACAATAACAGCTAGAATGTACTCAAATATGTTACATTTTCTGTACCCTGGAGGATAAGTTCTTGTGGTGGAAAAAGAGACCAAGATGTTAGGTAGTTGGTGTGGCAAGATGGAAGAAGTGTGAGAGTCATTAATACTTAAATTTTATTAATTACAATTATTGGGGTGGCATTAGTTAGTAAAATTATATCGGTTTCAGGTGTACATTTTATAATAGCTATCTATGTGTTTCCTTGTGTGCCCACCACCCAGAGTCAGTTGTCCTTCCATCACCATATATTTGACTCCCTCTTCCACCACCACCTTCCCCCCTTAACCTCTTTAAATGTACTTGTTATGGAATTTTAGTTCTAACATGCACCTTTTTATTGTTTATCTTGCTCTTTATCCTTAAGCACAATGTCACCGTAAAATCTTCACAAAGTTTAGGACCATCATTCTGCTTCTGTGCTTCTGGTCATGTAATAAGAATTTTTAATATATTATTTTGATTACTTCTATGTCCAGGAAGTTTGACAATTTATCAATAATACTTCAAAAACAAACCAACATCTCACCTGCTGCTGTTTAGAAGGGATCTATTTATTTTCCTCAGTCAAGAATTTAATGAGCTTACCTTGGTTCATGGTCTGCTCTTCACTTTTTAGACCCAGCCTTGGAAATTTTTTTCAGTAACTGCATTGTGCTATCTAAAGCACAATAAGACAATGCATAAGCCAAACATCTAAATGTTCATTTATTTAAAGTTTGAAATGAAACTTCATAAATAGCAAAGAACTTTGCTGATCAATACATTCCTTCTTTGTATAAATATCTGCTCAAAGAGATAATTTATTACCTAATGGTTTAGTGGTGACTCAAATCCTTGTGCCAACTGCTCAGGGTCCACTTCCCTGAAGGTTATTAAAGGTGCACAAGCAGATGATGCCTGTCTGACCTTCTGGCTGTCCTCCACATTGACCCTCTCCTTCCTTTTTCCCACAGACTTTCTCCAGACAGACGGACCACCAACTGACTACATTTGGGCTCACTGTCACATCCCCTTGCCATCCTGAGATTGTATCAAAGCACCTTGAGTGAACTTTTGGAGGCTCTCAAAACTCTTGATTCACATATTTCTTGATACTACATTATTTATCAAGTCTGTGATTAAATTTATAAACTAAGTATCTTGCCACTAACTTGTTGATGCTGCCATTTGTAAAGACCCAAACTGAATTACCAATTTGTTAATAACTTGTTTTTATTAGTTACTTATAAGGTATATGTTAATTCTTGTTGCTGAGGTCAGCTACTGCTTTTTTTGTTTTAAAATGTAATTTCTTGTGTTTTGGATTTTAAGTATAAATAATACATGTTATAAATATGAAGGGTTGAATTTACAACAAGATGAATCTTTTTTCTCCTCAGTTTCATTCCAGGTCATGACCTTATTCTCTTAAAAAAAAGTTCTCAGTTTTATTGAGATATAATTGACATACAGCACTGCACAAAGTATACAGAATAATGATTTGACTTATAAGCATTGTGAAATGATCACCACAGTAAGTAGTTAACATCCATTATCTTGTACATATACAAAAAAGAAAAAGAAAAAGAAAGAAAGGGAGGGAGGAAGGGAGGGAGAGAGAGAGGAAGTGAGGGAGGGAGGAAAGAGAAAGAGAAAGCGAGAAAAAATATTTTGTTTTTTGTTTGTTTTGTTTTTTTCCTTGTGGTGAGAACTCTAAGAATTATGGTAATGGAAGCAAACAGAAAAATCTGAATTGGGTGGTGAGCTCACGATGCAACACATAGATGGTGTATTATAGAGTTGTATACCTGGAACCTATGGAACTTTGCTAACCATTGTTACCCCAACAAATTTAATTTAAAAAATATATACTCTCTTAATAACTTTCAAATACCACACAGCAGTGTTAACTATAGCTATTATGTTGTACCTTGCATCACTAGCAATTATTTATCTCATAATCAAATGTTTGTACCTTTTTACAACCTCCATTCAATTTCTCCTTCAGCCAACATCTTGCTCTGATACCCACAAATATGATCTCTTTTTCTATGAATTTGGTTTTGTTTATTTTTTCTTTAGTTCCCATATATAAGTGAGATCATAGAAATTTGTTTTTCTCTTGAATTACTTTACTTAGCATAATGCCATCAAAATCCATTCATGTTGTCATAAGTGGCAAGATTTTCTTCTTTTTATGGCTGAATAATATTGTACTGTATTGTGCTGTGTTGTGTTGCATTGCATTACATTGTATTGCGCCATCTGCCCATTGATGGACACTTAGGTTGTTTTCATGTCTTGGCTCCTGTGAATTGTTCTGCAATGGACATAGGTGTTCTGATATCTTTTAGACGTAGTGTTATTGTTCTTTCAAGATAATTTCCAAAAATGTAATTGCTAGATAATAATGCAGTTCTATTTTTATTTTTATGAACAACTTTCTTACTGTTTTACATAGTGCCTGTGCCAACTTACATTCCCTCCAACAGTGACCAAGGGTTCTCATTTCTCATATCCTCGCCAGCATTTGTTTCTTTGCCTTTTTGATGATACCCATTCTAAGGCGTGAGGTAATATCTCATAGTAATTTTGATTTGTATTTCCTTATTATTAGTGATGTCAGGCAACTTTTCATGTACTTATTGGCTACATGAGTATCTTCTCTGGAGAAATGTCTATTCAGGTCCTTGCCCATTTAAATGGAATTATTTGTTTTTCTGTTTGTTTGTCTGTTTGCTATTGAGTTGTGGGAGTTCTTTATATATTTTGGATATTAACCTCTTATGAGTACATGGTTTAGAAATATTTTTTCCATCCCATAGCTTGTCTTTTTATTTTGCTGGTCATTTCTTTTTGGTTTCTCTCTCTCTCTCTCTCTCTCTCTCTCTCTCTCTCTCTCTCTCTCTCTCTCTCTCTCTCTCTCTCTCTCTTTATTCTGTGCTTAAATTTTTTAGTTTGATGTACTTGTAGTCTCACCTCTAAATTTTTAATTTTGTAGCCAGTGCTTTAGGTGTCTTATCAAAAAAAAAAAATTGTTGCCAAAACCCATTTTAAAGAGCTTTTTTTCCAATGCTTTTTCTAAAAGTTTTATGGTTTCTGGTCTTTTAATTAAGTCTTTTATCTATTTTAAATTCCTTTTTGTTGTAAAAAAAAAATGAATCTATTTTTATTCTTTTACACAAAAATATTTTATTTTTTTAGCACCATTTGTTAAAGAGAATGTCTTTTTCCTATTGAATATTCTTGGCTCCCTTGCTAAAGATTAATAGGTCACATATGTATGAGTTTATTTATGAGCACTTGATACTATTTTATTGATCTATATGTCTGTTTTTATGCAATACCTTACTGTTTTGATTATGATAGCTTTGTAATAGAGCTCAAAATGAGGAGATATGATTCCCCCTGTTTTCTTTTTCTTTCTCAGGATTGCTTCAGCTATTTGAGATCCTTTTTGTTTTCTTGAAATTTTAGGATTTTTTGTTTTGTTTTCTACTTCTTTACTAAATGCCACTGGAATCAATGGGGATTGCATCAGCTCTATAGCTGGCTTCGGGTGTTTGGATATTTTAAAAACATTCTTCCCGGGGAAGCCAGGATGGCTCATTGGGTTAAACTCTCACTTTGCAGCCCTGGGGACCAAGGATCGAATCCCAGCCCTGGCCTGTGCAGACCCACAGGCTGAAATGCAGTATGCTTCCCATGCAGGAGGCCCCCAGTTCAGTTTTTGCCCTCTGGTTCAGCACCTGGCTTGAGGGGGTGGGCCTCCCATGCTGGAGGCCCCCAGCCTAGTTCCCACCCCGCATGGCCCCTGCCCACCTGTGTGGAACAAAACCATGTCAAAAACTGATGTTCAACTATGGAGACTGCTCTGGGCCCTCCCCACTTTCTCTGTCTCTCTTTGTCTCTGTCTCTCTCTGTCTCCATCAAAAACAATAAAATAAATCTTAAAAAAAAAACCACCATATTCTTCCAATCCATGAACACGGGATTCAGATATTGATGGGAACTCAACCATGATTTCTGCTAAGTAAGTAAAACTATTTTTTGTCCATGTAATTCTCATTTAAAGTTCTTTCATTATTAACTCTACTATCCAGTAATTCTTTTACAGATTTGGACATATGTAACTCGAAGACAATCTATATTTCATGATTATTTCTTTGTAATCTGATTTAATGTTTCATAAATCCATCACAGTGTTAATGGTTCTAGATTAGTAATCACTGGTGACATAGTTCTGTAAGTTGAATGTCATTTTGAGAATTTAGCTTAATAAACAGACAAATTACATTAGATTAATTAAAGCTGTAATCTATTTCTTTTTTCTTTATTTTTTTATTCTTTTCTCCCCTTTCCTTCCTTCCTTTCTTTCTTCCTTCCTTTCTTCCTTTCATGTTTCATTCTTCCCTTCTTTTTTAATTCAATGAGTTTTTTCATTGTTAAATTTATTCAGATGACATTTGTTGGTAAATATTATATAGGTTCCGGGTATACAATTTCATTGTACATCATCTATGTGTTGCATTATGTGTTCACCATCCAGACTCAGTTCTCTATCCAGTACCATACATTTGACTCTCCCTCCTGCCCCCCTTACTCCTCTCCCTGCTTACCCTCAGGTAAACACTAAGCTACTGAATCTGTTCATAAGTTTTTATTTTTTTGTTGCTTTCAGCTTCTTAAAGAGGTTTAATAGTAATTTTCTACACACCAAAAAATTTATGAAACACTGCATAAAGTAGAAGTCAACAGAGGTATCTGGTTCTCTCTTTAATAGTGAAATGGAAGAAAAAAGACAATGATTAAAGCTTTCATCCTACTGAAATTTTATTTTGATCCAAGGATTCACATATTCCTTCTTGGACTTTTCTCTCTATTCTACACCATCACCTTGTTGGGGAATGTGGTCATGCTGAGGCTCATCTCACTGGACTCCAGACTGCACACCCCCATGTACTTCTTACTCTCACACCTGGCCACTGTCGACATAGCCTATGCCTGCAACACGGTGCCCCACATGCTGGTGAACCTCCTGAATCCAGCCAAGCCCATCTCCTTTGCTGGCTGCCTGACACAGACCTTTCTCTCTATGAGTTTCGCTCATACTGAATGTCTTCTGCTGGTGGTGATGTCCTATGATCGGTATGTGGCCATCTGCCACCTCCTCCGATATTCTGCCATCATGAGCTGGAGACTCTGCATCACCCTGACAATGACTTCCTGGGCATGTAGCTTCCTCCTGGCCCTGGTCCATGTGGCTCTCATCCTGAGGCTGCCCTTCTGTGGGCCTCGTGAAATCAACCACTTCTTCTGTGAAATCCTGTCTGTCCTCAAGCTGGCCTGTGCTGACACCTGGCTCAACCAAGTTGTCATTTTTGTGGCCTGTGTTTTTATCTTACTAGGACCCCTCTGCTTGGTGCTGGTGTCCTACACACGCATCCTGTCTGCCATCCTGAGGATCTAGTCAGGGGAGGGCCGCAGAAAGGCCTTCTCCACCTGCTCCTCCCACCTGTGTGTGGTCTGGCTATTCTTTGGCAGCACCATCGTCATGTACGTGGCCCCCAAGTCCCGCCATCCTGAGGAGCAGCAGAAGATTCTTTCCCTGTTTCACAGCCTTTTCAACCCTATGCTGAACCCACTGATCCACAGTCTAAGGAATGCAGAGGTCAAGGGTGCCCTGAGGGGAGCACTGTGCAAGACAAGTCATGCCTAAATGAAGTCACACGAATCATCCCCTTAAATGCATAATTATTATCTAAATCCAGGAAGTTCACTACTCTCTTCTTATGTGTGCCTGAATAACAGAAGAGCAGGCCTTCCCTTTTCCTTTGAAAACTTTTAGGTATCATCCATTCTTTGATTTTCTATCAGATAGAACTTTATCAGTTATGATGTGTTTTTTTATTTCTTATTGAATTATAAATATCTGTAAAATTAAAAATTATTTTAATTCATACCTGAGTCCCAAAAGTTGAATACAGATTATCTATCTCTGTAACCTAAGTAGGTAAACACACTAACTACATGTGCCATTAGATTTGGAAGGGAAAAGAAAAACTGCCATGAAAGAAAGGGATCCTGTAAACCTGCCCATTCTCCCCAAACTGTACTAATCTTGTTAAAGAAAAACTCAGGATCTGTAGTTTGTTGAGCTGCATGATGTTGAGACATCAACACCCTGGATGCTAAAACACATCTAAGAGGAACTGATGGTAAAATAAAATAAGGCAACCTGGTTAGCAACCACGTTTAGACTCAAGGACCTCAGAAGGGGCAAGCACCTTATGGCTGGGTAGGGTCCTGCTTTCTGGCAGCTTCTGTGACTGCTATAGAATCCCTTTGTTCTTCTCTCTTATCCTGTTATTTATTTTATGCATAGGTAAGGAAAGACAGTCTTCTATAAGTAGTTGCTCATTATTCTACTGAAATGTGATAGCTTAATGAAAAGATAATGCTAGTAACTTAGTTTAACATATTGTTTGCAAATAATGTAAATATGTGTAGAATTTGGTGATTTCATTTTATGTAGCAGTGAAGTAGCTGCATGAAAATAATAAGCTTGTGAACATTGATGCTACTACATACAAGCATAAGAATTTTCAGTGTGATGAATTAAAGTCAAATACATAAAAGAATTTTCTTTTTTTAATTTAAGATTTATTTCATTGTTTTTTTACAGAGATAGAGAGACATTGAAAAGAGGGATGGCCCAGAGCAGTCTCCATGGTTGGGGGATTTTGATATGAATTTATAAACAATTGAATTATTATGATCTCTGTAAAGTTAAACCCTTCTGCTAATGTTAATCTGTATCTGCAGTTTGTCTGCAATGCTAGCATCACCACCTCAGCTCCACCTCAGATTGTCAGGCATTAGATTCTCATAAGGAGCATGCAACCTAGATCCCTCACATACATAGTTCACAATAGCATTTGGGCTCCTATGCAAATTTAATGCTGCTGCTGATCTAATAGTAGGTGGAGTTCAGGAAGTAATGCCAATAATAGGGAATCACTGTAAATATAGGTGAAGCTTTGCTCACTCACCAGATGCTTACCTCCTGTTGTGTGGACCAGTACCATTCCATGGTTCTGGAGTTGGGGACAGTTGGTCTATAGACCATAAAGCTGTTGCAGCCTCATTCTTCCAAGCACACATTTTATTTTGGTGCCATTGACTCTTAACACTTTTTCTTGTATGTATTGCTACCATACCTAGCTTCACCTTTTTTTAATTGTTATTTATTTATTTATTTTTTACGGAATACTTATATTTATTTATTTTTTCCTTTTAAAAACTTTTTACGTAAAAATTCTTTCAGACATGTAGCAATGGCAAAAATAATACAAAATACCCATATAACTTTCACCTACATCTCAAAATATCAACTAGATTATATAATTTATTTTACTTAAAATAGTGTCCTCTGTTTTCATTCATGTTGTCCGATAAAAGGATTTTTTTCTTTCTCAAAGATAAATAATATTCCATTGCGTGTGTATGACCATGTGTGTCACATTTTGTTTATCCATCCATCTATTGATAGACTTTCAGGTTATTTTTATGTCTTCTCTATTGTGAATAATACCGCATGTGAACAAGGTAGTGCAGATGTCTCTTCAATATCCTGTTTTCATTCCCTTTGGAAATATACTCAGAAGTGGGATTGCTGGATCATATGGTAGTTCTATTTTTACTTTTTTGAGGCATCTCTATACTGTTTTCCATAGTAGCTGTACCCATTTATATTCCCACCAATGGTCTACAAGGGTTCCCTTTTCTCCATCTCCTTGCCAGCATTGGTTATCTCTTATCTTTTTCATAGTAGATGTTCTAACAGGTGTGAGGCGATATCTCATTGTGTTTTGAATTGCATTTTCCTGGTGATTAGTGATATTGAGCATCCTTTTTTATACCAGTTGGCCATCTATGTTTCTTCTTTGGGAAAAATGTCTATTCAAGTCCTTCGCCCATTTTTAATCATGTTTGTTTTGTTTTGTTTTTTGCTATTGAATTATGTGAGTTCTTTGTATATTGGATAATAAACCCTGATCAGATATATGGTTAGCAAATATTTTCTCTCATTCTATAAGTTTTCTCTTCATTTTGTTGATTGTTTCCTATGCATTGAAGAAATGTTTTAATTTGCTATAGTCCAAATTGTTTATTTTTTGCTTTTTTTGTTTCTGCTTTAGGTGTCATTTCCACCCTCTCCCCACAAAAATCATGGCCAAGACCAATGTTAAGGTTGATTTCCACTGCTTTCTTCTAGGAATTTTATTGTTTCAAGTCTTACATTTGAATATTTAAATTATTTTGATCTAATTTTTGTGAATGTTGTAAGATAAGTGTCCTATTTCATTCTTTTGCTTGTGAGTATTGAGTTTCCCCAAATTATTTAATGAAGAAGATATTTCCTCTTCTCATGGAGTATTCTTAGCTACCTGTCAAATAGTAGTTGACAGTTATACATGGGTTTATTTCTGGGCTCTTTATTTTGATCCATTGGTCTGTGTGTCTGTTTTTATGCTAATGCCATAACATTTGATTCCAATACTTTTGTAATATAATTTGAACTCAGGAAGTGTGGTGTCTCTAGTTTTGTGCTTTCTCAGGATTACTGTGGCTGTTGGAAACTTATATTTCATATGAGTTTTAGGATGTTTTTATTTTATTTTTCCCTAGTTTCCATTTCTGTGAAAAATGTCATTGGAATTTTGATAGGGATTGCTTTAAATCTATATATGGTTTTATACAGTATGGACTATTAAATCTTTTTATTTATGAACACAGCCTATCTTTTAATTTATTGATGTCTTAAGTTTCTTTCATCAATTTTACAGTTCTCAGTGTACAGATCTTTCAGCAACTTGGCTGAATTTATTCCCAAGTATTTATTGGTTTCGGTGCTATTGTAAATGGGATTGTTTCATTAATTTCTCATTATAAATGTATAGAAACACAATTGATTTTTGGATTGTGATTCTGTATCCTACAACCTTACTGATTTAGTTCATTAATTCAGTTCACATTGAAGGATTTTCATCCTGGCTGAAAATGTTCTCTTAATTATAGTCTTCCACCAAAGGACACTCAAATTCTATTACGGTGATTTGTGTTTGGTGAAATAGTTTGAGAAAAAAGAGGCAGGGGGGAGGGGAGAATACTTTAAGTTAAAATATGACAAGCAGAAGTAATGTAGTTTTATTTTTAAGAATGTAATATTTATTTTCAAAATACATATGTTATGTAAATGAAGCAAAATATTGGTAAAAATGTTTCTAAAATTATTTTTCAGTGTTTCTAGAAAAATAAAAGTCTATCTGGCTTATATTTATACCAAATTAAAGCTACCTCATAGGGGAAGCCAGGATGCCTCGGTGGGTTAAGCGCTCAATTGGAGCGCTGGGGACCGAGGATCGAATCCCGGCCCCGGCCCGTGTGGACCCATATGCTGGACTGGGGAGCTCTCCCAGTTCAGTTCTCTCTCTGTCTCTGTATCTCTCTCTCTATCTCTCTGTCAAAACCAATTTAAATAAATAAATAAATAAATAAAATACCAATGAACAAAAAAAATGTTAAAAAAAATAAATAAAGCTATCTCATAGATATTTGGCCATGCTTAATATTTGATTTGATTTATGTCCTTTAGAGAAATTAGAAGCAGAAGCTGAGATTAGGAAAGAGACCATATTTACAGAGAGATCTTATCTGTAATACTGTTTGAACTTCTATGGGTATGTTTGTTTCTGAGTTAACTTTTTAACTTTTAATGCTTGTCAGGCCAAATTTTGACATCATTTATGCTGCATGTTAATTATTCAATAAATGAGTTGACTAGAACACTATGTCCAATTTACTACCAAATATACACATGGGCAAAATGTCTTACAAAACTTAGTCCTACTGATTTAAGCCCTTTGAATGTATTACAAAAATAACTTCTATACTTCTATCCTAGTGTAGATCTAATTACATACCTACCTTGTAAGAGCATGGCTTGGTACTTGTGCTTAAGTTCCTTTTACCTTCTTTTCTCAATGTAGTCTTTATTTACAACTTCAAGTAGATATCTCATCATAGTTATTGTATCAGGTTAGTTTGGTTTGAGAGTATTTTGTTCTATTCTATGGCTGATTTTGTTCTTTGCTATAAGTTCAATACATTCTCTTCTCCTGAGATCTAGATGCTATTTCACTAAGAAAATTTTGTTTATCATTAAACATTCTTTATCTAACTAAGGTACGTTTTTTTAGGGAAATTGTACAGTCAGATGTGTGATGGATTCCACTGTTACTGTTGACTTTTGAACATGAGTTTGAACTGTGTAGGTTATCTTACATGCTGGTTTTTTTCCAATAAATATACAGTAGAACCTTTGTACTTTTGGATATTAGATCTTCAGATTCAAACAAGTGGGGATCAAAAACAGTATTTTTGATGTGTGGTTGGGAATCCACAGATTTGAATAAACCATTGTATCATTGTTGTTTGCCATTTTATAAAAGGAACTTGAACATTTAAATTTTGGTATCCTTGGGGATCCTGGAAACAATCCCCTTAGATATCCAGGGATGACTGATGCTTTGGGGAAGTCAAAAGTTGTAGGTGGGTTTTTGATTATGTGGCGTTTGGCTCCCCTAACCCCCACGTTATTCAGGAGTCAATTGCATCTTTAGAAATTGTTGAGGTTTTGAATGATGTACGCATTTTGTGGTCTGTTTATATTTGGGTAGTGATAATTTAATTCAAAAATATTAATAAGAAAACCTCATTGACTAAATCAAAGGGAAAATGATTTGTTTTTCAAATTATCGTACCTTTCTCAGAAGATAATACAAACAGATGAAAAGGGCTGAAGGAGATTCTGGCTCAGCTGAATGTGGTTCAAAGGATTACGGGCAGACCCCAAGAATTGGTGCATGTGTAACACTCCTTCCTTCCCACTTTATTTTTGGTACTCTGTGGGCAAATTATCCGTGCTCAAAATGATCAGTGCTCTACAGGAAATACAGTGATCAATGCTTCTACCTTTTAGAAGTTTCAGTGTAGCAGAACAGGAAAGTATAGCACCAATTTTTAAATGGCTTAATGAAGAATTAAATATATTGAGAAAAAAGACTATTAGATTGGACTATATCTGAGATGAACAATAACTGTAGTTGAAATACTGACGTTTGATCCAAACATTTGAGATTGTCTACGAGTGTACATCATTCAATTTAGAATATAATTGATTTAAAAATATGTTGGAATTTGTAATTGGTTCCTAAAATAACATGAGACTGAAATTCAAATGGTAGAGGAGGGACACGTGATCTGCAGTTAGCATTTTATTATCACTGAATATAGAGGTTAGCATGAAGGCAGAGAAAAAGAGAAATGACTCTATGAGCCTCACCAATGTGGTAATGGATTTAGGCAGGTTACCCTATGTGTTCTGAATTTTACTCACATAAGAGAGAACACCTGGAAATCTAATGAAGTTTTTTAAGGTTGCTAAGAAATAAAATTTTTGAACAAAATAGTTTTTATTAAGTTTATGCTTTATAATAATAATTTTTAAAAATAATAAGGGAATACATTCAGACAATCTAGGTACACATAAACTCTCTAGAGACTTTGCTAAGTTCTTTTAAAGAAAAAAGTGTAACATAATAGTGACAATCATTCAATTTTTTTTGTAGAAACAATTGGGAACATATTGAATCAGGAAAAGTTCTGAGACCATTAAACAACAAACTGAAAGTGAGGACATTTCTTCATTGTCTATGTTGTTATGGTGATTTGTGTATTCAGAGCCTAACAATGTGAATGGCATGAAGGATAAGTGATTATGAATTTTTGAAAGCCTTTAAAATAATTCACTACAAGAAAACACTGCTTTAGCATAAAGTGTATTGCTACAGCTTGAATGATGATAGTCGCATGTTTGCTTCTTTTCTCTACTCAGCGAACACTATTCTTCTCAAGGTTTTGGTGTTGAGTCAAGAAAAAGACTCCAACTGAGAAATGGTGCTATTATATGTACACACAACTCCCTTGCAAGTGTTAATGATATGAATTAATATCATGGAAAAACTAGCATGAAGAGATGATGGCATTCTTTTTTTATTTTAAAGATTTATTTTTATTGTTTTTCACAGAGAGAGATACAGAGACAGAGAGAAGGGGGAGGACCCAGAGCAGTCTCCACAGTTGCACATCATTGGTTTTTCCATGTAGTTTCATTCCACAGGTGGGCGCGGGGCTGCACAGGGCAGAAACTGGGCTGGGGTCTGACTCCGGTGAGAACCAAACTGGGGGCACTCCCCAGTTCAGCATATGGGCCCACACTGTGGGGGCTGGGATTTGATCCTTGTCCCCGGAGCTGCAAAGTGAGCGCTTAACCCACTGAGCCATCCCGGTTTCCCATCCAATGGCATTCTTTAAGCATAAGTGGAAAGTTAAGTACTTTAAAAAAAAAAAAAATTATTTTATTGCTTAAGGGAAGGTGAGAGACAAAGAGAAGGGGGGAGGGTCCAGAGCAGTCTCCATTGTTGTACATCATTAGTTGTGACATGGTTTCATTCCACACAGGTGGATGTGGGGCTGCACAGGCAGGAACTAAACCAGGGGCCTCCTACATGGGAGGCAAGAACCTTTGCCACTGGGATTGGCAGTTATCAGTTCTGCTACAGTTCAGCATATGGGATTCAATCCTTAGACCTCCCAGTTGCAAGGTAAGCACTCAACTTGTTGAACTCTCACTCAAAGCATCCCTGAACTACTTTTTAAAAAAAATCCTAGAGTGATACCTACCTCCCAGAAATGTTTGTAAAGACAACAAACCTGAGAATTTTACAGTTTAGATTTTCCTATGACCAGCCCAAATGTCATTAAATTTATTATATGTGAAGAAAGTACGGTCATGTTAGGACATTTCCTTATTATAGAATTAACTACTCTAATGTGAATGCCAATAATTAGCAACAAAACAGTGCAAAAATAATTACTGTGTGCCTTTTAAAATAAGTCCTTGCTACAATTAACTCTCTGAAATTTCAAAGGCTATTTTTTAAATAAATTAATATTTTATCTCCTTCTTGGGAAAGTATTTTTCACATTGTGGCAAGTTGTTAACTAGAAATGTAAATGCTAGTGTTTCAGTTTTTATGTTCTATTCTCTGTCTACCCAAGTTTAAAAAGTCATGCTAATTCAACGTTTGGTATGGCCTACTACTATCATCTTGAGAATTATAATTTTATTGTTCTAATGGGGAAAAGAAACAAATTTCCAATGACAATTTCTAAAAATCTTTAGTATTTTTTAATTTCAATCAATAGCATTTGGATGTGCTATAAACCCTTAAGCAGGTATAATTTATCTCATAGCTGATCTATTCTGTCTCCCTATATAGATGATCATCGTTTTCTGTGCTAAGCAGGCTGTGCAGTGTAGACATGTGGGGATACTCTCACTTCCTATAGAAAACTACTGTAATCAACAATACAAGTGTTAGTGAAAAAAGGTTTTAAAAAGTTATTAAGTTCAGGAAGCCAAGATGGCTCAGTGGGTTAAGTGCTTATTTTGCAACCCCAGGGACCGAGGATTGAATCCCGGCTGCAGACCGAGTGGACCCATATGCTGAACTGGGGAGTTTCCCCAGTTCAGTTCTCACCAGGGTCGGACCCCGGCCCAGTTTCTGCCTTGTGCAGCCCCAAACCCACCTGTGGAATGAAACTATGTGGAAAAACCAATGATGTGCAACTATGGAGACTGTTCTGTGCCATCCACCTTCTTCTCTCTGTCTCTGTACCTCTCTCTCTCTCTGTCAAAAACAATAAAAATAAGTCTTTTAAAAAAAGTTATTAAGTTCAATCTATGAGAAAAGAAACAAGTAACATATGACATTGTAGATTACTGGTAATAAGTAGAAAAGGACCTGAAATTTTATTTTTTAATAATAATCAGTGTTCTAAAACATTTTGATTTTTCTCAAGCACAATGCAAATAATCTTGCTATTGTAGTTTCTTCTATTGCACTGCATTTCTTTTTCAGAAACGGTATTTTGTGAATTCTTTTAAACAAATTAGTTATTCATATTTTGAGCTTTAGTGTAAAAGTTCTTCTAGAAAGGTCTTATTTCCTTTGCAAGTTGGTAATTTTAAATATTTTATGGATACTTAAGTATAATTTTATGATAGTTAAGAAGAAATTTTTCCAGCAATACAAAGTTTAACTTTTATAGTGAAAATCACATGAACAATAGAAATAAATACACCTTGCAGCAATTTTGGGAATAATTTCTGCTGAGTGACTATAACATGATCTTTTTTGTCATTACACTATACAGCTATATATTTTTCCATCCCAAGTTATAATTAGTGATCGTTTGGCTTAGATTATTTTCAGGTACCAATTATAGAATGCGAATTTTATTTTTTGTATTAATGGAATCTAACATTTTATGAGTGTTAATGTAATTTATTAATTTTTAAAAACGATTTTTCTCATTGTGGTTGTTTTTTTGGATTAACTATTTTTAAGTCCCTTTTTTTACTGCATGCCTTTAAACAGAGAACTTAAAACACATGGACAGCTCTTAATTCTTTTGCAGACATGTAGAATTAAATGTGAATTTATTTGAAATGATATATATTAGCTTAAAGAAATCACCGTAGATCATAAAATATAGAAAACCCTAATGTGTAGCTTACCTGAAAGGTGCTATACCCTTTTCCTTTTCTTTATCTACATCTCTCTCCAAGATAATTTTTATTTGCTCCCATAATTACGTCTTATACCACTAATGTAGTTGTAATTTTTGTCTTTAGCCCTGGCTTCTTCATGAATTCTAGAAATCTCATCAGCCCATGAAAAAAAATCATAAGGATTCTGAAATCCAGGCTCCCGAAATAATAACACTTTCCAGATATCTTAGGAAATCTTGTAACATTGATTAGCAAAAAGAGACAGAGAGAGAAAAGAAAAAATTGTAGGAAGTAGAAACTATACAGAGTGAAGAATGCCTTAAAAATATTTGTTTTCAGATTGAATTCATAAACTAATTTATCTATTAACAATAAAATATAATAAATGGAGTTTGGAGATCAAAATTCGCTCTCATAAATTAAAACTATAATAACAGAAAATTTTAAACATAATGTAAGTTAGTAAAATGAGATGGCAAATACTAACATAATGAAAATTCTCTATATATTTTTATTTATTTATTTTTATTTTTGACAGAGAGAGAGAGAGACAGAGACAGAGAGAGAACTGAACTGGGGGAGCTCCCAGTTCAGCACATGGTTCTGCAC
>PVKE010017622.1:0-30525 GCA_004027555.1 Craseonycteris thonglongyai
AAACAGTTTGAAGAGAGATTTCTGCAGTTTACAAATATCGAGCCAATTGTCTCCTTCTGTATCAATCCTTTTACTTGCCAAATAAATGTAATAGAACTAGCCGCATATATTGCAGACCTTGTTCAGGGGAAAGCAGAAGAACTAGAGTTAGAAATTTTGAACCTTAAGAATGATATTTTGCTAAAATCCTTAATATCAGAGGACTTATGGAACATAGTCGACAAAGAAAGGTTCCCATTTTTTTTAAAAGCGGCATATAAAATCAAATCGTTTTTCGGGTCAACGTATTTATGCAAATCTTTGTTTTCAAACATGAATTGAATAAAATCACGATATAGATCTCGACTTACCGATGAGCATCTTAATAATTGTTTGCTAACAGGGTTGTCGTCATACTCTCCTAATTACGAGGCACTGGCCAATGAAATGCAATGCCAAAGATCACACTGACATTGTTTTTTTAAAGTTTTCTTTTATGGTTTTTTAAATGATTTTATTATACGTGTGTTTTCTATTTACTTTGTATTACATTTTGTATATATGTTTCTTTGTGTGTATATAATTTGTACAATAAATTTATTATTTTAAAATTATTTTAGTTTATTATTTTTTATTCTTGTTCAATTATAAATATTTTTAGAAATAGCTGGTGCCCGCCACCCTACCGATATTTTAGAATGCGCCCTAGGGTATAAAAAGGTTGGGAACCCCTGCTCTAAGTTATTTGTGCCTGATCAGGTCACATCTCTTTGAGGAAGAAAACAACAAAGAGACCTCTAAAATTAGTTTTTCATGCATTGGCAGCAATAACATTTGCAATCATCCCTGTCCTAGAGACCCAAACAATTAAAGTCCTGTACATAATTATGTTGCATAGCATCATTATTAATGCCACTATTTGAATATGCTTTTCAGGGTGTAGACATTATTATTATAATAAATTTAAAGTATTTAATGTTTTGTTTTAAACTATTATGTAAATTCTTAGCATATATTATTACAGTCCTATAATATGAAGCAATTTCTAATGCATAACTATTATAAAATAATTTGATTGTATTTTTAAAGGTCAACAATGAATATTTTGTTTTCTCAGAAACTTGAATCTTAGTGGTTGTACCAATTTACATTCCCACCAACAGTATATGAGGGTTCCTTTTTCTCCACAGCCTCTCCAGCATTTGTTGTTCCTTGTCTTGTTGATGATAGCCTTTCTAACAGGTGTGAGGTGGTATCTGATTGTGGTTTTAATTTGCATTTCCCTAATTGTTAGTGATGTTGAGCATTTTTTCATATATCTGTTGTCCTTTCGTATGTCAGCATGAGAGAAGGGTCTGTTCAGGTCTTTGGCCCATTTTTTAATCAGATCATTTGTTTTTGTTGTTGTTGAGTTGTATCAGTTAGTTATATATTTTAGATATTAGCCCCTTCTCAGAAGTATTGTTTGCAAATATTTTCTCTCATTCGATTGGTTTCCTCTTTACTTTGCTGATGGTTCCCTTTACCATGCAGAAACATTTTAGTTTGATACAGTCCCATTTATTTATTTTTGCTTTTACTTCCCTGTCTTTGAGGTTAAGTTCATAAAATCCTCTCTGAACCCAAGGTCTGTAAGTCTAGTACCAATGTTTTCTTCTATGCAGTTTATTGTTTTGGAGTCTCATGTGGAGGACTTTAATCCATTTTTGGTTAATTTTGATATATGGTGACAGTTTGCAGTCTAGATTCATTCTTTTGCATAGAGAACTGACTCTGGGTGGTGAGCCCATAATGCAATAGACAGTGTAAAATAGAATTGTACACCTGGAACCTATGTAGTTTTTACCAACCAATGTCGCCCCCAATAAATTTAACAATTAAAAATAAACATTTAAACTGACCTAAAAAAAGAAAAGAAACAAACAAACTTGATTCAGTCTCTCTAGTTTTCCATACAGAAAAACCTTTTTATTTTTTGTTTTTTTGTTTTAAGATTTATTTTTGGGAAACCAGGATGGCTCAGCAGGTTAAGCACTCACTTTGCAGCCCCAGGGACTGAGGATCAAATCTCAGCCCCAGCCCGTGCAGACCCACATGCTGAACTGAGGTGTGCTTCTCATGCAGGAGGCCCCCAGTTCAGTTTTTACCCCCTGGTCCAGCCCCTAGCTGGAGGGGGCATGCCTCCCATGCAGGAGGCCCCAGCCCAGGTCCTGCCCTGCACAGCCCCTGCCCACCTGTGTGGAACAAAACCATGTTGAAAATGGATGATGTGCAACTATGGAGACTGCTCTGGGCCCTCCCCCATTCTCTCTGTCTCTGTCTCTCTCTGTCTCCATTAAAAATAATAAAATAATTCTTTTTTAAAAAGATTTATTTTTGTTTGTTTGAAAGAAGGTAAGAGGGGGTGGAGGGTGGAGGGGGAGGTCCAGTGCAGTCTCCATAGTTGTACGTCATTAGTTTTTTGACATAGTTTTATACCATACCATTGGATGTGGAGTTGCATGAGGCAGGAACCAAATCAGAGGCCTCCCACATGGATGGAGAGAAACTTTGCCACCATCCTGGCAGTTATAGTTGCACCACAGTTCAGCATGTGGGTTTGCATAGGCTGGAGCCAGGATTCAATCCCTGGATCTCACAGTTGCAAGGCAAACACTCAACCTGTTGAAATATCTCAGCATCCCCAGATGAACTTTTTAAAATTAAGTCTGAGTTACATACAATTCAGGGTGCCGGAATAGCTGTTAAATGGTAAGTGTATAGATACGTAAACTACATACAAATATTACGCAAATAATTGGATAGTTTCAATAATGCTTTAAGCACCTCAGATAAATGTTTTCTCAATAAGTAAAAATGGTGAAGATGATGATAACAGTGATGATAATGTAGACTAGAGGCAGTTTTTAATGCTGTGAGAAGATTCTGAAACTCTCCAACCCTGGCTAAATCTATTTTGGTTGACTGCAAGTTATTCAGTATTTATTTTTTCTTTTTCTGTTTGTTTTTTTTTAAGATTTATTTTTATTGTTTTTAACAAAGAGACAGAGACAGAGAAAAGGGGGAGGGCCCAGAACAGTCTCCATAGTTGCACATCATTGGTTTTCCCACATAGTTTCATTCCACAGGTGGGCACGGGGCTGCACAGGACAGGAACTGGGCTGGGGTAAGACCCTGGTGAGAACCAACTGGGAGCACTCCCCAGTTCAGCATATGGGTTCACACAGGCTGGGGTCTGGATTCAATCCTCAGTCCCCGGGGCTGCAAACCAAGTGCTTAACCCGCTGAGCCGTCCCGGCTTCCCCTATTCAGTTTCTCAATGACAGATGCTCTGGAAAACGTCAATCTTGAGTGATAGTTAAACATTTGGAAGTGTAATTTACTGATTTGGCTTCCATTCCAAATTCCTAGATTATATTTAACAGATATAACTTTCTAGGGAAAGAACATTCATTCCAGTCCACAAATGATAACAGAGCACCTATCTTATGACAGGCATTTTGTCTGTTTTTACTAAACTTGCTGGAAAAAAAAAAACACCAGTAAACTATAGGCAACCATAACTTAGGACTAAGTGGCCTCTATCTCCATCAGTTTGGCTAAATGAGGCAGCCATAATGAAGCAGAAATAGTTTTGTTTCTGTGAGAACAGAAACTACCTAAGCTCACCATCTTTTAGAGCTTTCTTCCTAATGTTTGATATTAAAAAGAATGACCACTTGTTCATTATAATATGGTAATGAGGAATCATTTTCCAACATGTATGATTTGTTATTATGTTATATAATTACATAGTGGAGGCTATTTATCTTTTTAATCTGTTCTAGATATAAAAGTTCTCACTTGGGAAGAATTTGCCATCTGTACGTATTCATCTTTATTAAAGTAACTACTAAAGTTGTCACCATTTAGCTGATTTATTTCAACGTGGGATATACATATTTTTCTCCCTACCAATCCTCCACTCATTTTTCTGGCACCATCCTTGTGGGTCCAGCCCACTTATGACACTCAGCAGCTGGTGCTGGATATAAAGACAACTTTGGTAGTATCAACCACTCTTCACTATCTGCCCATATACTTCAGTGATTCTAATACATGGCTAAGTACCACTAATACCCCAAACTTTTATAAGAATATATAACAAATATCTTTTCTTCCTCAATGATGTCTTCATTTTCTGCAGTAGATATGTAAAGTCCAATGGCTAATAACCTTTTTTTTTTTCATAAACTATATGGTCAACCATATGTATTAGCTCAAGTTGACATTACAAACACCATGGACTGGATGGTTTCAACAATAGAAATTTATTTTCTCAGTTCTGGAGTCTGGAAATCTGAGATCAGGGTGCCAGCTTGGTCAAATTTGGCTTCTGATGATGGTTCTCTTTCTGGCTTAAAGATAGCCCTCACTTGCTGTGTCCTCAAATGGTGGAGATAGAGAGCTCGAGTGTCTTTCTTCTTCTTATAGGAACACCAGCCCTATTGAATTAGGGTCTCATTCTTATGGCCTTATTTAACTTTTATCACCTCCTCACAGTTCCTATCTCCAAATACAGTCACTTTGGGTGCTAGGGTTTTGACATAGGATTGATTGGTGGTGGTAGGGAGGGGGACAATTCAGTCTGTAGCACTATGTCATCAGTATTTCTAAACTATTAGCTGGAGAGTGCCAGGCATTATGCTAAAAACTTTATATATATTTACTTAATCCTTACTACAACTCTGCCTTTAGTAATAATATGGAAAATTTAAGGTCAAAGGAGTTAAGCAAATTTCCAAGATGAGAAAGCTAAAAAGCTCAGATCTCAGATTCAAATCCAGGTCCTTCCAACCTCAGAGCTTGTGTTCTCTCTAGTTATACTATATTGCACAGAAATACTTTATTAGTATCTTTGTCAGTCCATATATTGAACAAACAACTTGTTAGACAAAAATTTTATTCAATGAGTTAAACACTTTTTGACACACGGATGCAGACTATTTGAAGAAGTATATGCTCTTGTCCTTTTATCCTATAACTTATGACCCTTCTCTCAACAAACAAACAAACATGCTAAGACAACAGAAAGAACAAAATCAAAAGCACAAACTCCCTCCTGAATTAAGCAAAGAGATACCTACTATCCTGAATTGCAGTATATGAAAAGAGAAGGCAAATAAAAGAAAGGTAAATGACTTATCCTAGAAGTGAAGTTGTTCCTATCTACCACAGACAAGAGAAGAAGGGAGATGAGAAGCAAGCCCAAGTTCTCTTCTGTGGGGCTCTTAAAAAGTCTTAAGTGGATGCTGGATGGCTCAGCAGGTTGAGAGCTTGCCTTGTGGCCACAGGGTCCAGGGATTGAGTCCCAGTCCCAGCCTCAGCCATACAGATACATATGCTGAACTGGAGCATGCTTCCCATGTGGGAGGGCTCTGCTTCAGTTCCCACCCTGCATGGTTCCATGTCCACCTGTGTGGAATGATACTAGGTTGAAAATGATGGTGCACAGTTATGGAGACTGCTTTGAGCCCTCCTCCTTCTCTCTGTCTCTCTCTGTCAAACAATAAAATTAATCTTTTTTTTAAATGTCATAGAAATTGGAGACATTGAGCACCACATGAGGCAGAAGGCTATGGCTAAAAAGAGAAAAAGTCATTTGGAAGACTATGCAATGAGTAGATAGAACCCCTCAGAATTTTACCTTCTCTTCATGAGAGCAAGAGGCAGATCTTCTCCCCACTCTGCAGAAAACAGAGTGCCATGAAGTAAATGAATCTGGTAAGTTTTGTTTTCAAGGACACTGGGCACCAAGGAAAAAAAAGTGTTAAACTTTTTTAAATTAATTTCATTAAATGAGGAAATTAAGTCAGAGTCGGTCCCTGTCCCCACTCTAGTATACTAGCATCCAGAATCATATTTCCTAAGCAGAAGATTGTAGAATCATTCTTTGAAGAAACTGAACCACATCAAAGAACTACAGATCCTGAAATTTGGATATTCTTCCCCAAAATTCCAGCTGGCCATCCAGTTGCCCTACAGTGAAGTTATTTAGCATACCAGTTTTGGTACCTCACTCTTAAATATAAATGGACAGAAAAGGATCGTGTGACACTTGAAGAAAGTCTTCAACATAAAATACAGAAACTGAAACAAATAAACAAAAACAGAGCCCAGGGGAAATAGAAATAGTACAGAACAGAACAGAATCTAATGTCAAAGAAACTATAATTAAAATGCTCAAAAAGCTAAAAGAAGAAAACCAAAACAAGAGTAAGATGCTATGTTTAAAAAAAGGGTGGGTGAGGGCAACAATTAAAGATAAGGAAAAACATTGAAAATTTTAAAGAGTGTAGCCAAATAATTTTTTTTCAATGGAAGGATCTCCCAGAATGTAGAACAAAAATAAGAGCAGACAATATGGGACATGGGGGATGTAAGAAAACAGAGTATCAATCTAGAATGCCCAACATCCAATTAATAGGAATTATAAAAAGAGAGAACTTAAATGACAGTGGGGAAGAAATTTTGAAAGAAAGCAGACTTTCCTAAAAGGGGATGACACTAATTTCTAGTTTGAAAATGATACCAAGTGCTCAGATGACGAATGAGGAAAAGTATACTCCAAGATATATCATAATAAAATTTCAGAACACCAGGAAGAAAAAGAAGATGCTTATAAGCTTCTGAGAGAACAAGTGGACAAAATGTAAAGGAAAAGGAATAAAGGGCATTGGACTTCTCAACAGAAATATTGGAAGACGGCAAACAATAAAGCAATGATTTCAAGAT
This sequence comes from Craseonycteris thonglongyai, assembly GCA_004027555.1. Classification (NCBI taxonomy): domain Eukaryota; kingdom Metazoa; phylum Chordata; class Mammalia; order Chiroptera; family Craseonycteridae; genus Craseonycteris; species Craseonycteris thonglongyai. The sequence goes on from PVKE010017622.1 coordinate 6,754, forward strand.
ACTGAAAGAAAATGATCTTTAACCAATAAGTTTATATCCAGCCAGACTACCATGTAAATAGGAAGGTAGAAAAAAGACATTTCCAAGCACACAAAACATTTCTTTCTTTGTACCATTACTCAAGAAGTCACTGAAGAATGTGTTCCACAAAACCCAAGGGAGTGAACCAAGAAGGAGAAAGACAAATGCAGATCCAGTAGACATAAGAGATGAAGGAAGCCTCCAGTATGAGAGCAAAAGGAAGTCCCAGTATGACAGCTCTGCTCCAGGCCAGAGCACAGCCAGTCAAGACCGGAGCAGAAAAGTGGAGAACCCTAGGAGGTACGAATCTCCAGGGGAGAAACAGATCAATGCATTAAATGACAGTTTTGACCACGGGAAATCATACTGAGAGGCATTTTATAGAGCTGTTGGAGGTTGTGGGAAAGACTCAATCAGATTTTCACAAAGAAATTGAGAAAATAAAAAGCTTACTTACTAACTATAGGAACAATAAAATGTAATTCACAAAAAAAATGTAATCATATTAACTTTCTGGCTCAGCAGTGAATAATCCTTGCATAGTCATTATAGTGAAAACACTGAATATGTATGGACCTAACCAAGTTGAAGTATAATTATACTGAGAGGAGATGAAGAATATTCACCTATCATAAAGGAAATTAAGTTTTTTAAAATAGTGAATATCTAAAGCAGATGTATTCAGGTAGTAGTATATGTATATTACTTAGAAATATGTAAATTAATACCAGAAGAAACAGCCCAAACCTTCAAAGGATGGGGAAGAGATAAGGCAGGATACAAAAGAGTGCTATTTTTTATTATAAGATTGTAGCATTGCTTGACTTATTAAACTATTTATAGGTGTAATATTTTTGTTAAAGTAATATTCCACTTTTTTGAAAAGTGGGTAAAAATCATTTCACCAATAGCTGTGATTCATCTTTTCTTATCACTGAGTAGTATTCCATTGTGTAAATGTACCACAACTTCTTTATCCAGTCATCTATCAAAGGACACCTTGGTTGTTTCCACGACTTGACCACCGTGAACAGTGCTGCGATGAACATTGGGGTACATATATCTTTGCAAATTAAGGTTTTCAAGTTTTTTTGGTAGATAGCCAGAAGAGGGATTGCTGGGTCATATGGCAATTCCATTCCTAATTTTTTGAGGAATCTCCATACTGCCTTCCATACCATCACATTAAGCAAAATAAGTCAGACTGAAAAAAATCAAAAAACATATAACTTCACTTACAGATGGAATATAAAACTGAGAGTAACAAAGAAACAAAAACTCATGGACACAGTCAATAGTTTAGTGGTTACCTGATGGTAAAGGGGTGAATGGGGGAGTAGGAGGGGGCATCAAACATACAGTGATGGAAAGAGAACTGACTCTGGGTGGTGAGCACATAATGCAATACATAGATGCTGTAATATAGAATTGTACACCTGGAACCTATGTAATTTTTACCAGTCAATTTCACCCCAATAAATCTAACAATTAAAAAAATGTACCTTTTTAAGAGCAGTATATATGAATTCCAAAGAAATATGTGTCTCAAAGTAATGAAAATTTGAGCAATTACCTTTGGCTTGAGGTACTTAACACTTAATACTTAACTCTTGATTAATTCTTCTAATGGAGAGAATTGCACAGATAATCTAAAACCATATTATGTGATTTTAGAGGCATAGTTATCCCTTACATGATGCTTCCTAAGGTTGACTTATATTACAGGCTTGCTTTTCCCAAGCATATCCTGTGGATGGGGGAGCAAGAATAAGGCAAGCTAGGTTGAAAGTAGGACAGGAAATAAGTGTATGTCAACTGTGTTTGGTACTACATTATTTCCTAGACAGTCTTATCTTATTTTAAAGTAGGATGCTAAATAACTTGAGAATAATCAAAAATAATATAGGTATGAATGTCAAAATACCAGGTGTTACTTTTGATCCTGATAATCTACATCATAGAGAAAGGTGGCAATATCAGAGATCACCAGCCACTGAGTAAAATTAGAATCATGAGTACCTTCACTTGAATGGGACTATATTACTCCCTCCTGTAATGTACCATTGAGAACCTATCATGCTCAATAAATTATGTAGAGAGGATACATGAATGAGCTAATTTTGTTATGAAAGAGGATCTGGCTGATCACTTGTGGAATAATTAATCTCTCAGTAAGTAGCCCTCGTTTGTTTTGTTTTCATTTGAGGTTCTCAATCAATTTTGACCAAAAACTAAGGCAGACAAAAGCTTTGTTCCTGGATCTTTTAGGAGTGACAATTTTGAGACACAGATTTGGGTAGAAACCCCAACTATGAGGGAAAAATAGACAGAGTTTATAAAAACAGAAAAAAAGGGGCCTTCCAAAGGAGTTACATGAGTTTCTTTGAAAGAGCTGTGATTGGTACTGGCAAGCAGACTTGAACTATGCTATACCTGATTAATTGCGTATTTTTTTAATATAGAGTTCAGTGATGTAGAGCCCATTCCAGGATCTGTATCAGGATGTAGCCATTTGGTTTAGCCCAGTTCAAAAGTTTAGTTTTATATGGAGGGCATGTGTTAGCTCAGCTTCCCAGAGGCTCCGAGCTCCATTTTAGATCATTCTCTTGATAATACCAACTCCATTTTGTTATTTCTCTTTCACAAGGTAAACTTAAGAATCAAAACTGGTTTCTTCTGGAAAAAGAGTAGTATCCACATAGATACTTCTCTTTTTTGGCAGCTTCCTTTAAGTAAAATAGAAAAGGATTTCTCTGATGACCAATCATGGCTTTTTTGCTGATGTGGCTATAGCTTCTTCTTAGATTGAGTAGGAAAAGCTCTCTATGAAAGGAGAAACAAATGCAAGAGATTATAAGGTGTTTACCATTACTCATTCACATCTTCAGATTAGGTTCTAACAGAACTTTCTCTTTTCTTAAAGGTACACTACTTTTTTATTGAGATATAATTGCCATATGACATTGTGTATATCAGAACTTTTTTGTTATTATTTACATAGAAAAAATACTTCCTCCTGAGTGTCATGGGTATCTGTTCTCTGTATCTCATTATATTAGCAAATGTTTTTGAAGCAGTAATGCATAAATAATGAAAAACAGCCCAAGTTTTATAACCAGACATAACAAAATAGGTATTACGAATAATAAACCTTTCAATTATTGCTCTTAAAGTTTCCTCGGGAGCAATATTTAAATTGTTTCATAACTTGTTTTATTTTCTATTTCTCCCCTAGAGTAATCTAGAGTAGAGCAGAACATGGTAGAAAATATGATAGAGAACATGTGGTAGAAAATATAGTAGAGAACAAACATAAGAATGTTCCCAACCACAAATTTTTGTTTACTCCTCCTTTTAATTTTCAGAGCCTAGCACACATCATGTTTATAAAATGAAGCCTCTCTTTTGTAAAGTTTCTCTCTTTCTCTTATTAGTCATAAGTAGAAGGGGTCCCTCCGTCCCCTCACCTCATCCCCCACCCCCCGCCCCCATGTGGAAAGAAAAGCCACTTTTCATCCCCACACACACACATTCTTTCCCATAACCTAGGCTCCCACTCTCCCACACAGGGCGTGATAGTAGAAGATCGGAAAGCATCATGCTCCCATCTGCTGCCAGATGTGATTGTAAGACATCTGGTAGAGATGTCTGCTCTGAAGGTTTCCTCTTAACCAGCTGGCATTCTGAATGCTAAAAACATTGCCCACGTATAACCCAGAACCTGCCTCCTGGGCTGCTGTTGTCTTTAAAAGCTTGTAATACGTGTACACAGTGATCTTTCTCCTTCATGTTCTCCAGTTTTATGAACTTAAAAGCTTACCTCCTTTTTAGCCCAACTTCAGTGTATTTAGCCAGGGGTTTTTTGAGTTTATTTGTTTACAAGCTCCTTTGTTTTAAACATTTTTCAAATAAACTCAGCTTGGTCATTATTCTGCAGACGGTGGCAGAAATGCCATCAGGATCTGAAGTTTAAATTTCAGATAAAATTGGATAAAACTGGCTCATCAGGGAGGCATTTACCCACCCAGTCTCCTCTATTGGTGCGGCCTTGACTTCTTCATCTGGCTCTTTCTGCACGAGAGCAGCTCCCTGGCCCCATTTCTTTCCAACCCCTTCTCTACCTAGTTCTCACTCAGAAAATAAATAAGGGACGTGGTAAATAAAACTTTTCTTAGCCTTCCTGTAGACTCCTGCAGCCTCCATAATCTTCAGTTTTCTTATTTTTAAAATGGAGGTAATAATAGTACCAACTTCACATGTTTTTTTCTTATTATTGATTGAGATCTTTCATAATATTAGTTATTATTGTTGTTATACTCTTTAACTACTTCTACCACTACTACAGGGACTGTTATACATAGAATTATATATAGTCCATATATGGTATGATTATCATACCCATTATGATTCTTTTGTATGGATTTTCTTGAAAAGTTCCTAGAAATTTTTACATTTACCTCACAATCTCCAGGGTAAAGTTGCAGCAGTAGGAGAAATTGAGTGCCCATGGAGAGTTCTAAGGGACAAGCACTTAACTCTGGTTGCATATTCGAATCACCTGGAGAGCTTTACAAACTATTGATGCCTGGACCCCACCCCCAGAAGTATTAAATTACTTGGTCTGAGACACAGCCAGGCCTTTTCAAAGCTCCCCAGATGATTGTAATGGGCAATCAAGACTGAAAACTACTATTTTTGTTTAAATTTAAGCCACCTGAGCAAAATTTAGCCCAGGGCTCTATCTTAGTGTATCAAGTTCATACACATTCACAAAGGAATCTCCACCGTTTGCAGAAAGAATTGAAGGATTTTCTTCAGTGGTTACTGAAGTACGATCTTATTCATCCTTAGAAATCTACTAATGAGCCCTTATTAGTTAACATAATTCAAATCTAAGCACCATTAATGGATTTCAGCTACTGGTTCTTTGCTGAGTGTTACTTGTACATGGAGACTGAAGCCACTGATGAAGCATTTCCTATTTTTGAATTGACACTAGTCAAAATAACTTGTCATTGATTTCACAAAATAGCCAAAATTCTAATTATTAGTACCTCTTTTATCACCAGACAAATATTTCACTGATGCAGTCATAAATTACAAATGCAGTTTCTGAGTCTCTCTAATTGACTCAAGAGACCTGTGTCTATAGAATGATCAATCCTGTGTCTGTAGGTGCAGACTTCACACACACATCGTCCACGTCCTCACTCAGAGCTCTTGTCCAAACACTAACCCAAGCTCAACCTGCCAAGGCTGGGAAAGTTCTTTACCAACTTTCTTTAACCTAGCAGTTTCCAAGAAACCTCTTTTTTACACACTGCCTCTGACACAACACATTAATATTGGATGATTATAAGGAAGCTCACACATGCACAAAAAGCATGGATTAACTAGCAGCATTTATGCCTATTCTTGGGAAAGCAATATCTAGAACTGGTCGTAATAAAACTGGGTTAGTAGCATTCTCTTCATATGCCAAACTGAATACTTTTACCATGGACAAGACTGAATTTTCTTAGTAGAAAGAGTCCTTGATATCTGGCATCCTGCATGAATAATAGCTTTATACTTAGCCCTTGGAGCCCTGCTCAGAACTGTGAGAGAGGCCTCGGGGCAGACTTGCCTCCCCTGTCAGTGCCTACTGCTTGCTTGGGACACTTCTTATCCCCTTCCCTACCTCTCACATATCTATAATCCAAGCTTGTCCACCAGCAGCCCACAGGCCGCATGCAGCCTAGAACAGCTTTGAATGTGGCCCAACACAAATACGTGAACTTTCTTAAAGCATTGTGAGATTTTTTTGCAATTTTTTTTAACGCATCAGTATTACTGTATTTTATGTGTGACCCAGGACAATTCTTCTTCTATTGTGGCCCAGGGAAGCCAAAAGATTGGACACCCCTGAGAATCTATCATAGTGGTTTCCCAGGCATGGCTGAACATAAGAATTACCTGGAGGCGCTTTTAAATTATAGAGGCCAAAGCTTCATGCTAGATCAATAAAACAAAACAAATAACAAAAAATAATCTAGGTATTGCTGTTTTTTAAAAGCTCCCACGTGGTTTTGATATATAGTGAGTGTTACAAACCACAGACGTGGATCTCTTGTTCATCACCCACCCCTCCCCATTACCTCTCCCTACCACCTCTCCTCACCACCTCTTCCCACCACCCACCACCACTCTGCCATCTCTTTACAGTTCCCAGACCTTGTCTCTGCTCTGATCTCTCTACGAAAATGTTCCCACTATAACAGAGGGGCAAACACCTTGGATTTTCAGTCAGATCTAGATTATCTACATCAAGGGTGCCCAACCTTTTGGATTCCCTGGGCCACATTGGAAGACGAATTGTCTTTGGCCGTACAAAAAGTACACCAACAATGATGATAGCTGATAAACTAAAAAAAAAAAATTACAAAAAAATCTCATAGTGTTTTAAGAAAGTTTACAGATTTGTGTTGGACCACATTCAAATCCATCCTGGGCTGCACACAACTCACAGGCTGCTGGTTGGACAAGCTTGATCTAGATTCTCCCTATTTCCTTGCCCAGTGAACACCATATGCTTTGCTTCTTCCACACCAGCAGAGCTAACCCAGTTTCTCTTCTTTTCAAAAAGCAAAAGCAGGGCCCACAAATGAATTATGAGCAAAACTGGAACAAGGATACATGGTATGCATAACAACCCAGACCTCAGTGAATGCAACCAGCATTTGAAACAAGAGCTGAGGTACAGAAACATTCTTTAACCTACAGGTGCTCAGCAAAGGCAAAATATTGGAGGGTTCTATGGCTGAGAAGTCCCAAGGCAAAGGCTTCTTTTCCAAAATGCTTGTTTTTCAAAAATTTATTTTTACTATTTTTGTGAATAAGCTCCATTTTATTTCAATGTAAACATTATGTGCACACCTAAAAAACAGAATAAGATACCTGAAAGAAGAATAGACCCCAAAATGCTCTTCTACTAATATTAAACACTTACTCCCATGGCGTAATTTCTATATTTAAAGTTGAATAGTTTGAAATTATTATCTCTTTCATATGGTTCTATTTCTCAAGACTTAAATCAATTCCTACTAAGCATTTCTCTGGCCAAACGTGCACCTGGTATCCAGTTTCAGAGCTTATTTCTAATCTGGAACCTTCTCATCCAGCCAAGGGGAAGAAGTAGGCATTGCCTCTCCCCAAATTGCATGTTAGGTCTACTCTGGCCCACTCTTCTGCCCTTAACTCATGCATCAGAGAACTGCCCAGGTAAATTTGGCAGTCCCAGTTGGGGATAGCTTATGACAGCTTCAGAAGTGAGTTGCTTAAACTTTACCACCACTTCTTATGTGGCAAATTCAGTGTTTGAGGCAGCATAGCTCCCAGGTGCTACCTTCAGTCTCTGGGCTTGTATCTTGAATTTCTCAAGACTGTAAGCAGACCATTTACTTGACACATCTGTGCCTCTGTGTCTACATCTATAAAATAGGATTGACTTAGAGAACATGTTAATTGCTTAAATTCAACACTCGGTAAGCATGGACATTTATTAATGGTCATTATTACTATTGTTAGGTATTTAAGAGCATTTTTAAGTTTGGAAGATTTTAAAGTTTTATTATGGAATTAAGACATTGGAGCATTGACTGGATATATTAATTTACTTTTGGTTGCAAGAAACAAAAATCAACTCCGGCTCTCTGACGTTGCTTGAGTTATTCCAAGGATACAACAGTGTTCATAGAATCTGGGGATAGGAAAGCAGCCTGGCAAGCTCTAGAGCCAGGGGCCTGCGCTGTGATGCCTGCCTTTGCTATCATCTCAGGCTGAGCATGTGCTTCCTTATTCTCTTTCTAGTCCAGCTTTGTCTCCTCCTCAGCCATATATAACAGAATTTAGCTGCCAACAGGTCCAGCCACCAAACAAAATGAAATAGTTCTCTCTCAATCCCAACTCTAAATTTCTTAATACAGATCTGAGATTTTATCACTGAGACCAAGGCAAAGCAATGTTTTATGAAATGGCTACTGAGAGCCTTCCGCTGTATATGGGGCAAGGGGAAGTGGAGGGCCACAAAGGAAGAGTTGAGCAGGGTCATTAAGCCACTTGGAAAGCACAGCTAATCTGCAGTTATAATCATGGTTTTTGTTACGAACCACCTGTTTTGTAAGAAGAAAATATTTTCTGTCTTAAACAAATACAATCCCTGAGGACTTGAACTTCTCTAACAAAGATTTGCATACCACTAGGGTGACTCAGAAATGCAACTGGTAGTATTTTCTCCCTGGAAGTACAATTTTTGCTGAATGGAGATGGAGAAGGATTTTATATAATATTAAAATGGACATTATATTTTGTACAAATGACCAGGCACACCATGTTGTATGTAGATGAGAACAGTCAAACATCATAAATATGGCAACTCTCTTTAAGTCAATTTGTAAATTTAGCCCAATCATAATAAATAAAGGTATTGAGAGCTCTCTCGCTCTCTCTCTCTCTCTCTCTTTCCCTCTCTCCCATTTTTTGAACTAGATAGATGATTAGATTGAAATAGAAAAATAGACAAACAAAAATAGTAAGAAAAACTCTGAGAATGAACAACGAAAAAGAACCAACCCCCACTAGATTTTGTAATATTATAAAGCTTTAATAACTAAAATGGTGTGCCACACATGCATGAATAAACAATCAGACATGTGTAACTGAGCAGAAAATTTGAAAATGGACCTTAATACAGATGGGACATTTGTATATGAACAAAACAGTATTACAAATCAGTGAGAATGGATTAGTCATTAAATGGTAATGGTACCACTGAGTGCAATTGGGAAACAAAAACAAAATTTAACTTATATGTCACACCATGCATGACAATAAATTATAACTTGAAGAATAAAGCCATGAAAATACCAAAAGAATTTTTTTAATATATTTTTATTTATTTACTTTTATTTTTGACAGAGAGAGAGAAATACAGAGACAGAGAGAACTGAACTGGGGGAGCTCCCAGCTCAGCATATGGTTCCGCATGGGCCGGGGCTGGGATTCGATCCCCAGTCCACGGCACTGCAAAGTGAGCGCTTAACCCACTGAGCCACCCCGGCTTCCCCGAAAAGAATTTTTATATAATTTCATAGTGGAAAAAAAAAATAAAAAGCCTTCCTAACACTGACTTAAAATCAAAGAGCAAAAAAAAAAAACCACCAAAACTCAAACATCCTAGAGAAAAATATTTCTCCCTCACAGACAAATATCTAAACTTATCAGATATATAAAGAGATCCTAGAAATCAATAAAAGAATAAAATAAAGCAGAAAATAGGCAAAGGATGTGAAAAAATAGGTCACACACAAAAAAAAGAATTGCAAATGGCTTAAATGAAAAGATGTTCAACCTCACTCGTAGTAAGAGAAATGAAAATTCAAATTGCACTTAGGTACCGTTTTTCACCGATCAAATTAACAGACTTTAAAAAGTAAATAATCCCTTGTGTTAGTGACACTATGAAGAAACAGATTTTCATATGTAGCTTATGGGAAGTCAATTGGTTCAATTCCAAGAAATTAGATATGGCAATATCTATCAGATTATAAATGTATACAAACTTTGACCCAACAATTGAAGTTCCAGAAATTTATCTTACAGGTATACTTGAAAGTGTACAAAATTTATGTACATGGTTATTCATTCAAAAAAAATAATAAAAACAAAATGTCTATCAAATGGAGACCAGTTAAATAAATTTTGGCACATACGTACAATAAAATAGAAAGTAACAGTGAAAATGAAGCAAGGTGCAGAATAAAGTGTACGTATGCTAAAGTGTATTTTAAAGGGCATTAAAGAATACATGTGTGTTTGTGTGTATATGCATACACTGTATTTACTTGGTTATGCTCCAAACATCACTGAGACCTATTTAGCAGCAGAATAACTAAGATGAGGAGAGCGTTGGGGTATAGAGGTTTTATATAAACCTGTTTAGACCTTCACCTTCTAAGTCATGTGAGTATATTATAATCTTGTCAAAACTTTTAATACATATATTTTTTTAAATAAATGTGTTGACCTAAAATACAAAATTTGCCTAGGTTCTAAAAATCAAGCAGGAGTCTTTTTTTTTTTTTTTTTTTTTTTTGATTAGTAGTTGCCTTAACCTTTTGAATACACTAAAACGTCTCCAACCTCAGTCTTCAATTCTGCAATCTTTCCAAATCAGTTTATCCTTCACTTAATCATATAAGACATCGAACTGAATGACATCTGGCCTTATCACATAAAATATAATCATCTAGATAAAATAATTTTTTAACATTTCTTGGTGAATGCTATGTTCCCTCAAAATATCTCACAATGATTTGTTCCCAACAAAAAGAGAATGTGAAGTAATTCTGTGAACAAAATAATTTATAAATATAGCAAAATGCTCCTGAAGAAGCTATGCCTAACATCCACTGTGATATGAGGTACTCTCCTAACATTTCTACTCTGTGGGGACAGGTTTTTCATACTGCTGCTCCTGAGAGAATGGATCTCTTGTGGTCAGAAAGCAGAGTGGTGATTCATGGAGATGCTCCCCCACCTCCTCCAGGCACTGTGGCTGAGGGGGACATAAGGTTTCCCCTCAGACAGGCCTGGGCTTACTTAACTCCAGGCACCACTTCTTACAAATGAGGTAACCAAAAATAAAGTGCTTAGTCGCTCTGAGCTTCACTTTTCCTGGATACATAACAAAGGGATAATAATGTTGTTGAGCAGTAAAAACTTTTTTCTATACCCTTTTAGGTTCAATGAATGGGGGTCTGTGAATTTAACTAATGAAAGACAGGTTAACAGGTTAAAAAGATTGATATCTTAATGTGCATGGGGGTTAACAGAAAGAAATGGAACTGGAAGAAGGGTTGGGAACTGGAAGAAGGGTTGGGAACTGGAAGATAGGCTTGGGAGCTTATATACCATTTTTAACAAAAAAAGAAGAGAGAGAGATTTTGTTTTCAAAAGATGGTAAGTTGTAGGGAATGACTAGAAAATGTATGGAAAAATTAATGGAAGATAAGGGTAAATTTAGTAAGATTTGTTTATGCAGACACATGTCAGTATCAACACTCTGTCTCACTCTCATCCTAGGACAGGACAGAGGGAAATTTATGCCCTGCTTTTAGACAGATAAGGGGAGGGCAGAGAACGCTTCCTATTTCTCCTTATGTCAAAGGGTATATTTTGGGATAGAATATTCTGATCCCCTTCAATACCTATGTGAGATTTAATTAAATTATGTACATCAACACCTCCAATTCCAGGTATATTGCAAGTGGCCAGTAAATTAGTTGTTCAATTATAAACATATCCTTTAAAGAATTTGTTCACTTCCACTTGGGCTTGTTGGCTGCTCACCAAGAACTCTTAAGTTTTATTTTCTGTAGCACACTCTGTGTGCCATTACATTCTTTAAATGATTACCAACATTAATGTAAGTACAGAAAAATAGTGCTGTATATGTGTAGAATGAGGAATTATGGTTCCAAGTTTTATCCCTGTGAAATAGAATACAAAAATTGGCAAACAGATAGAAAAGAGATATGAAACCTTTTTGGCTACGTATTTGGTTTGTATTGAGAAAAATGGATTCTAACACTCAATAAGAAAATTGTTTTTACTGGAAAGACTCTCCAAGTTTACTTCTACTGTATATTGTACTAAAACAAACTAAATAAGCAGGCACAAATTATAGTTGTCCTAATTAAATATAAACATAATTATATGGAACTGTGCTATTGAATGTTTATATAACCTAAATTATTACTCACTAAGTTGATTATGTACAAGTATAATACACTTAGAGTACAGCAATGAGATTTGAATTGCAACCACTATTAATAGAAACTGGTTCATTTATTCAGTATTTATCAGACTTCTATTGAGTACCAGATTCTGTGCAATGTACTGAAATACAAAGATGAATAAGCACAGTGCCTGCCCCAGCCCCATCACCAGGAGCCCCTATGGAGCTGTGAACTTGAGCATCTCAATTCAGTCTGCTCAGCACTATGACAGCCATTAGAAGCAGGTATCAATTATCCCAGAGTTACAGATCCACCCTATTCCCAGTGAAAGGTATCAGAAATACCTTTAGGATATCCCAGAACAGTTTGGGAGTCTCAAGGGAGGTCTTAATTATTTACTTTTTTTCTTTTAGCCTAATGAAAACACAAGTCTCCCTGTTTTTGTTTTGTTTTTGTTTTTGTTTTTGTTTGCTATTTGTAACATCACTGTTAAAGCACATGAGTTTTTCAGAAAGAAGAAATTCCTCTGTCTGGACCAACTTGGAAAAGCCTCCTCCTCAAGTTCATAAAGGCTCAGATCACCCAACACCCCAAGTAAAGTGGTCTGACCTAAGTCAAGCTGACATATTTCCTACACAGAGTTGCTTTAGACCTCTGGTAGCTGAATTTTGCTTAAGCTACTGATTCTGGCTCAAGGAAAGTATTCCTCTAGCCTCCAAGGAAATATAATGGGTTGGGGCTGAAATTATGAATTTTAGTTCTTTGGACAACTAGGAAGAGTATTGAATAACTTATCCATTTGTCTTCCTACTGTTACATTCATTATTAGAACAGATTTGCAGGGTTTTGCCACATCAAATATTCATCTTTAAAGTACTGTAGCAGTTCTAAAATACTGCATTAATTAGAAATGCTTTCAGCTGCACATAGCACACTCAACTAGAGTGGCTTACACAGTTATCTTTATCATGTAAAATTACTGGGGTTTGTTTCAACAAATCTACAAGGCCAGTCTAGAAATCTCCTTGATTCTCTTGTTCTTTTTCTCACAACCATTGGATGGCTGCTGCGGTTCCTGCCATCTTTTTTATGTTCCTTTAGGAAGAAAGAGGAAGAGGAAAGGACAGCATCTGTATCAGAAAGCAAAAGTTTCCCAAGAAGGCTACAGCAGACCTCTGCTGGCAAGTCACTGGGCCAGAAAGGAAAAAAATTGGGATGGGGATGAGTCAGCCAACTTCCAGTCTGCTATATTGCCCTCTCATGGATCCAGTGGGTGATCTTGAAATAAATGGTTAATTGGCCTCATATGCCAATTAAAACAAATTGACTGGTATTGACAATGACATCTAACCTCTAGTGAAGAGATTGGGGAATGAAATATGTACTGTTTCCTTTAGATATTTAGATATGTGTTCTCTGCTGTCTTTACTGAGTTGGCTGGGCTGTTTCCATCTGGCAGATCAAAGCATCAACATAAGTTCCCCAAGGACCGCTCCTAGATAGGAAGCCAGTGGCAGAGACACAAGTCCCAAAGCATGTGCTGTTCCAGTTTATGGGCTGCTTCTCTTTGCAACAGTGACAGTAAGAGTTCTGTGTACTGAGTGCTTGCTCACTGCCAAGCACTGTGCTCAGGCAGGAGCTTCCCAGGCACAGTCTCAAGGAGAGCTCCAGTCAGTCAGATTTCCTCACGTCTAAGCCAAAGCTCTCAGGTGACATCTACCAGTAATCGTTTTTTTCTCCAAACCCTATCAAAGGGAAAGCTATCATTAAATCAATGAGCTATCTGTCCATTGATGGCATCACAGAATCAAGGGACTATGGTATTATCCCATTTAAGGACACAAAGGTTTGTAAAGTTAAGGTAAGGTTTGGTAACTCACCAGGGTCACCCAGCTAGAGACCTAGTTTATGATTCTAGCCCTGCACCACTTTATCATACTTTTCCTCAGATTAACATGGTCTATGTAACACAGTAACTACCACCTACAAAGTGCTTATTTGTGCCAGACACTGAGGTGAGGGCTGGTCATGGATCAGCCCATTTCATCCTCACAACAGCTGCCCAGTGACTACTCATACTGGTGAGTCTGAATCTGAGCAAGAAAACAGGCTCTGAAAGTAAACTTGCTTGCTCAAATTCAACCCAGGTGGCCGAATACCAGACACCACACTCTTCACCACCATGTGGTACAAGCTCTCAGAGTAACACGTGGGAATATTTAATTCTGTTGTATTTGACATGATTTGTCTGTCAGTCCTTCAACCCAAACCATCAGGAGCTCTGTGGACACCTTCAGGCCTTCAGTCCCTTTTTCTTTACTACTCATGTTCCATATAGTGACCTGTGGATAGCATCATTTAGGTGCTGCTCATCTGACCTGATAATCTAGGAGTTCAGAGAGGGTTTGACTGTTGCGAAGAGCAAATGGGTTAGCCAGCAGATTTGCTCTGTTGCATTAACTGGAGGAACAGGGAAAGGAACTGGGATCAGTGGTAGAAATGACAAGACACTCTGCAGGCCCCTAAAAGCCTCATAGTCTGGAGAGTGCATTTGGGGCACAGAGACAGGCAAATGAACAAAGTAGAACAGATTGGTCTGGGAAGCTATGCGAGCACAGAGAAGGATGCAAGCAGCCCTGCCTGGGGGAATCCAGGAGTGTTTCCCGGAGGAGGTGGCATGGACCTCTGACCAGTCAACAGCAAAGGAGGGGTTAGGGGACTCCTGGTAAAGGGGCAGTGTGTGGAAGAGCCTGGAGGAATGAAAGAGCACAGGGAGTTTGTAGGGCCCAAGGGGCAGACCCTGGCCCATAGCAACCTCTTAGCCAGCACTGGTTATTGGGAAGGTGGTCGAAGTAAAAATGCAGCAGCAGACCAGCCCAGAATGATAGACAGGGGCCAAACCAGGATGTTTGCAGGACTGGGGATTTTGACCAACCAAATGGTACAAGCTCCTGTTGAGAGGGCACAAGATTACCAAAGATGCTAAAATCTGTGCAGAAGGATGGATTTACCGTGAGCACAGGTGTGACTTGATAAGGAGCAGCAGGAGCAGGGCAGGTGCCTACACAACCCAAATTGGCACATGGGCTTTGGGGAGGATCCCCTTAAGATGCTATCACAGTGTCACCAAATCTAGTATCCTCTAACCAGAAGTGTGGGTCCCATTAACAGCAACTGGGAACCTGTTAGAAATTCTGAATCTCAAGTGCCACCTGGGGAAGCCGGGATGGCTCAGTGGGTTAGGCGCTCACTTTGCAGCGCCGGGGACCAGGGATCAAATCCCAGTCCCGGCCCGTGAGGAACCATATACTGAACTGGGAGCTCCCCCAGTTCAGTTCTCTCTCTGTCTCTGTATCTCTCTCTCTCTCTCTCTCTCTCTCTCTCTCTCTCTCTCTCTCTCTCTCTCTCTCTCTCAAAAATAAATAAATAAAATAAAATAATCAAGTGCCACCTGGAGACCTGCTGACTCAATGTGCATTTTTAAGATCCCCAGTTGACTCACGCCCACTGAGAAGCTCTAGTATGCAAGGAAGAGCGATCTTTATCGAAGGGTCTGTTTTAAATCCCATCTAAGCATTGAGTCCCAATAGAAGGTCTTCTTTTTTAATATTTATTTTTATTGTTTCTTGACAGAGAGACAGACAGACAGACAGACAGAGAGAAGGGGGAGGGCCCAGAACAGTCTCCATAGTTGACATTAGTTTTCCATATAGTTTCACTCCACAGGTGGGCACAGGGCAGGAACTGGGCCAGGAGTCTCCCACATAGGCCCCAGCAAGAACTGAACTGGGAACACACCCCAGTTCAGCATATGGGTCCGCATGGGCCGGGCCCGGGATTCGATCCTCGGGCTCCGGCGCTGCATAGTAAGCTTTTAACCCGCTGAGCCATCCCAGCTTCCCCAACAATAGAAGGTCTTTACATGAAGATGGCAACCACAAGTAAACATCTGTTGCCCGAGTAAGACTGGAAGGAATGTTCAAAATGCCACATATTCCAGTTCAGTGCACTGGAGAAGTTGTGTGTAGTTGGAGACTGTGTTATGTGAAGGTGTGGCTTTTCTAGGGACTGACTGCACCATTCTCTGTGGGACAGGGGTGCACACATTACCAGCAACCTCAGACAATGCTGGAGAACCCACAAGATGGAGCAGGGAGAGGCACTTCAGCAGACAACTGACAGATAATAGAGGTGCCAGTAGAAATCATTGTCCTCACTGCTTCTTCCTCTTTAGCAAACAGTGCCTTCCAGCAGGAGTTAGCTAGTGAAATGTCTTCAGGACTTCATGAATCTGGTATATTAGACAAACATTTTAGATAAGGTTAATAGCAACAATGCATAGCTATACATAATTAAAAATAGATTACTCCATTCAGAGTGAATTCCATGCTGAAAGCATTGTTTTCATTACACCTGAAGTCTCCTAGAATTTGCAACCTTCAGAACGTTTTTACAGCCTGAAGAAAAAGAGCACTTTAATATTAGAAACCACTGATTACCCTTTCCTAAGTCAACACAAACAAATTTGGGAGGGTAGAAAATCCTCGGTGTGGAAGGAGGCCTGTCCTTGACCCTGTGGAGAGATGCAAAAGAAGTCAATGGCAAGAAAAAGGGACAGATTGTCAAAGCAAAGTGGACAATCGCTTATGGTGATCCAAAATGTCTATAGAGCATCACAGTGAAACTTCTAAAATGAATGACTCTTGTTGTCAAAGAATGTCTGGTAAAAAAGAAGTCAGATTCAACAGTGACTTGCCTCGATACGAGTCTGTCTTCATCTCAAAGGACTTTTAAGAAGGTAACTAGCTGTCTTCATGCAAAAGATTCACCTTGGAGTGTTGTAGGGCGGGTGAGGAAGCAGCCCTGTAAGAATAAGTCAGACCTCATAACACCACATGGGGTACTGAACAAGGGAGAGTTTGAACCAAGCCACAGAGGGAAGTTTGTCAGATCTTTGAGTAAGTGGAAAACAGGTGCAGTTTAATGGGCCACACTGAGAAACACTCTCCCTGGTGATGCACTTTCTCTTTCATGAGCTAAAAATCCAAACCACCTCAAGCTCTAAAACTGGCAGAAATTTGAACAAAGGCTTGATTGTCTGGGCTCCTTATTACCACTATTCTGAAATAAAGATTTTAAATCAAAGGCTAGCTGACCAGAATGCACTGAGCTGTGTGAACCCAAGGTGCTGAGAGGATTAAAGGTCTCGGGGGAAGCAGGTCTAGGTGCAGCCCTGAGCCCCAGGGCCTTGGCACCTGCCAAGGTGTTTCTGCACCCAGCAGCGGACCAGATGCTCACCCTGGCACTTGCCCTCAGCAGTGCAATTTGTGAAGAAAGGGGAGGTGGCCGCCTGCCTTTGTTTTCCACGCAGGCAGGGCTGAACTGAATATAGGAGATCTAGCATCATGATTTTTTTTATTGAAGTGTACAAAAGAAATCAAATTGACTTGAGCTAGTCATTCTTCCTTCTGTCTCCAAGCCTGTGTACGGAGATCCATTTCTGGCTCCACCCTGCATGCCTCCAGTGTATACCACCGTTTGTTTGTTTTTTTTCCCAAGCTACACATTAGAGTGTGTGCTCTGTAAGCAATGTGCCTCTTTCTAGCAGTGAGGCCTTGGAAAAGGTAGCAACCCCTCCAACCCAATTTTTATTTGTAAAGAGTGATAATAATTCCAGACTCATGGGTGGTTGTAGTTAGTGATATCTCGCTCATATGTGGGATATCTAGCATGATTTTCTGACCTACCTTAGATAATGTTAGCTACCTTATCTCTGTCCCCCAGAGGATGTTGAACTTTTGTGATAACACTTGGGAAAGGAGCAGGAGAAAGGTGTTTGAATTTCTAAGCCTGGCACTAGGTAAATGGAGTGGCTTTTTACTGAGAGAGGAATAGGAGGAGGAGGCAGAAGTATGGGTATGAGATGTTTGGTTTGGCACATGCTGAGCTTGATAGGAAGAGATGTCCAGAGGCACTTGAAAAGATGATATCCTGGGACAGTAAATGGCATTGGTTGAAGCCAGTAACAAAGGTGCATAGAGTGTGGAGAAAGGGCCAAGGAAAGGAAGGCCTCAAGGAGTGCCAACACGGAAGGGTAGACTGGAGAAAAGACCCATATTAGTCAGAGAAGGAGTGGAACCAGCTGACCCCAGTGCTCTGGACTCTCAATAAGAAGATTTGGGTAAGAGGTCAGGGGCTGCAAAGGCCCTGCATGGTGAGGTTGGAAGGAGACTAGGAGGTCAGTGAGGATTCAGGGGATATGGCACCCTGATTACTGGAGACTGGGAGTTGTTGGGAAAGGCAGTAAGAGCTCAGAGTTGGTGAATGAAGTCCACTCTAAGGAGGGACAAAATGTGGGAATTGTCAAGGAGAGAGAAAAGGGACATTAGTTAAAGATTGATTTTAATAATCCCTTGATGTATGAATTAAATCAAATTTTATGTGAGCAAAAAATACTATGTATTTTTCAACTTAGCATTTGTGGGTACAATATCCAGTATTCAATTCACATAACTTATAAACTTTGATTCCAAATCTGGCATGTTTGGTAGCTAAAATTGCGGCTGTCTTTTGAATTTCATCAGTGACTCATCTAAGGAGACATCTTCATCTGGAGGTATAATTGTTCAAACTTACTATTCAAATATTCATCTATACTTTTCACTTTTTGTATTCTCTCTTCTTTACATACAGTTTTATTATCCACAAAGTGAAGAAAATATTCTATAGACAAGAAACATTTGTGAGGCAAAGTTTTTGAAAATGTCAGTGTCTCTGATATTGTTCTTTTTGACCAGTACATATCTATTTTAGATTTTTGTACTTGCTACATTATGATACATAATGAAAGGTATGCTTTCATTCCATCACTTGTTATCAGAAACTACTCCTTGTACTTTTTTGAGTCCTGTCCTTTATCTTTGACTTGTGTATCTATTTGTTTCTACTGTTATTATTTCAAAAATAATCATCACTTAGCACTTGTTTCAAAGCACAAAGAGGCATAGGATTTGCTCCTAACCTTCCCATAACTAAAGCGTTTATACCAGTAATTTGGGTAAATGGTTTTATATTTGAAATATTTTTTCTTCCCAATTCCATATTTTGTCTCCTGAATCACAATCATCACTGCTTGATACAGATATAGGTCTTGCACATTTACCAACATTACATTGGATAAGGCTACCTTCACCTAAATTTGAATCTTCTGTTGAATAGTCAGCCATACAAATTTGTTGAATGTCAGCCTCACTGGTTTAACTCAAACACCCCATTTGGCTTTCACTGTCATTTTCATACAAATTCAAAACAGACATTTTAAAGGTATTATTTATACAGTTCACACTTTAACATTGAATATATGTTATTAGTTTTTTATTGTTAAATTTAGTGGGGTGACATTGGTTGGTAACAACTAGACAGTTTCCAGATGCACAAGTCCACATCACGTCACCCGTGCATCACACTATGTGCCCACCTTGATAATATTTGCATTATAACTATACTCAAAGCAAATCAAATCTGCCCATGTCTCAGAGATATCAATGTTTACAATGGCTTAAGAAACACATGACCTTGTCAAGACATCTTTGTATGTCACAGGGTTAATAACCACTACATTAGGAAAGAGAGTCCAGTGCAAACTGAGCTCAATTTTGATACTGCAGAGGTGACTGAGTATTTTAAAGGGAGGATGATGCAGGGTATGATACAGAGCAGGGTTTAAGCAGTATCAGAGAAGTGGAAAATTTCAAAATTTTACCCCCCACAGGGAAGGGGGTTGGTCAAGTGATTAGGCCCTTTGGATTTGCTGACTCGTATCAAAGTTACACTCCTACCTTCCCACAGAAACTAAGAGACGGAACCTTATCTTCTTTCAGGTGTCAGCTGGAACAAACAGTAAATTCTTTGGCCAGCCTTGAGCTTTCCCAGGCATGAACCTGAGGGAGGTTGGTACATAGACTTGAGTTGTTATAAACTGTGCTACAGTTTGTTCAAGTCTCTTAGTGGAGTGGAGGGTGGATGAAATCCTTTGTGCTGAGTGTCTGCAGTCCTTATAGGTCAGGGTTGAGGCCCCATCTAGAAGAGGGCTCAGAGGAACCTGAGTTTAGTTCAAAGAGAGTCATTAACAGAGGAGACAGGGTCATGGAAACAAAGGTATTTTTAAGCTAAATGGAAAGATCTAAAAGAGAAGAAAGATTGAACTAGAAAGTGAGGATGTGGTAAAAAGCACAAGTGATCAAATACCCAGTGCATCACCATGAGGCACAGAGGAGCCCTTAAGTCCCATAGTGGCAATGTTCAAGCAGGGGTCAGCAAAAAAGGCCAGGTAGTGAATATTTTAAGCTTTGCAGGCCATATACAGTCTCTGTCAAATATTCTTCTTCCTTTTTTAATCCCCTAAAAATGCAAAAATCACTTTGACAATACCAAAACCAACTGCAAGCCTAATTCAACCGGCCACCACTTTCCAACTTCTTTTTAAGCTCTGGTTTGATCCCACGTATGGATGAAGGTCACCCTAGTCACTCCTCAAATTTATACAGAATGCTGTGACATTCCACCTGCCTAAGGGGACTTTCTCAGAACATTCACTTGCAAAATTTCATCCCCTCCTCCCGGCCAAGAAAAAGAAATTACAGCCTCATCTACTAGAGGCAGAACTAATTTGTTGCTTGGCATCCCCCCAAATCCTCAGGCTCCATTCATCCCTTCAAGCTGCATGCCAGCCTCCACTCAGAGCCAGGTGATGTTGCCTCCCTGGAGACAGCACTTTCTTGCCCACTACTTAAGCTTAATTGGGAGCAACTTCCTGCATGACAACACTTACATTAAAGATATCGTAGGATGGCATGCAAGGTCTGCCCATTCACTCTGTGCCAAGAAATTCCTGACATGCTTCCAAAAGGAGACCACAAGTAGGTAGTTTCAGGTTCCCACGGACTGCAACTCCACATGCGATTTAATGTACAGGTGTCTTAGTTGCATTATCTAAGAACAGGAACAGGAAAGCAGATGTGATATTTGTCCATGGGGATCGTGTTGGTACCTCTGCCCTATGTCACTCAGAAAATCCAAGGGATGACCAAAAGAATTTGCTACTTTCAGCTCCTGATAATGTCTGAGAATTTAATTTGTTTTAAATATCTTTGAAAATGTTTCCAGGGGCAGAGGATTTAGGTGGGCAACCATACAAAAATGATTCCTGAATCATGTGCCTTCTGAAGTACACCTCTGAGAAAAGCAGCATGTTCTAGTGAGAATGTTCCAATTTGGGAGTCAGCCTTGGATCTGAATCCCAGTTTCAAATAACTGTGTGACCTTGAGCAAGTTACCTACGTTCTCAGACTTTTCATCTGTGAAATGAGGTTAATCATGCATACCTTGAAGGATTATCATGAAAATTAGACATAATACTCATAATCTTTCAAGTGAGGCATCTGGCACCCAGAAAGCACTCAGTAAGTTGTTGTAATAATAATATCTATAAGGTCATAGAGTCTCATTTCATAAAATACAGAAAGCAAGTAGGTGCCATATATGCCCAACAACTTTTCTCTCAGTGTCTTTCAGTTTAATTCTATAAACTCCAGATTTCTAATCATGGGTGTTTTTACTGCACAAGCCCCTTCTTCCACTGCAGATTGTACTCCATGTATGTGTACTGAGTACACCCCATTTTAACACACACATGCACGCACTCACTTGCTCCCACCAAGTATGAATTGTTCTCTCCTACCTTCCAGCATTCTCGTCTCCTGAATTCCCTATCTCAGGTGCTTCCTGTGGCTCCCCCCACCCCCCCCACACACACACACCTTTCAGCCTGCTCCTCTAGCTAGAAAACAAAGCCAGCCCTGCATGATGACAACCCTGTTCCACTCACTCCCTCTCTCTCACACATACAGGATTGTGTAGCTAGCATTGGCAAAGTGCAGTTGTTTTCACTTGCTATTTTTCCAGTTGGATGTCTTTTATTTTTCACTCCATATGTTTGTTCTGTCTCTTAGGTTGTCTATTTCCTGGCCCAAGGTTCTACATCTGTTTCTTTTCTTTCCTCTGGGTATATGTCTGTGAATGTGTTTGGTGATTAAAAATGAAGAAAGATGATTGTGTATGCAGGTGTCTGGGTCTACATCAGGAATAGGTGTAATTGACAATGTTATATTCTAAGAATGATAACTTGGCAAAGAATGATAACAACAGCAAATAAATATTTTGGTAGGAAATGGTGTCTGGTATGCACTTTGGGGTGACAGCCCTTGAGGGAACAAGGGGGAAACCCAAAGGTTCACAGGCAGATGAAACATTGTCTTTTATTATACAACACAACTCTGGGGACTAAGGCCAAAAATGGGTATTTCTTATGTCGAATGGTTTGTAGCAGGAAATTTTGTTATAAAAAATTAGCAAAATGCAAATAGAGACAGTATTTAGAGGGTGTTTTGGTTTAGTGCATCATTTCTTGCAGTGGGATTTAACCTATGTTGCATTATCTTTTTCCTGCCCTGTCTTATCTTCCTTTGAAAGAGTTCCAGGGACACCCAACCATTCATTGTTAGTTTCCTTGGTTACCAATGACTTTCAGTTTTTCATTTATGGGCTTCTGGTGTTAAATAAAATATCTTTCTGCTTTTGTGCTGCATTGACAAAGGTTTAGAAATAGTGATTGCACTTTTGTCTCCAGAAAAACATTGTATTTTGTTTTTCCAATAAAATTACTGCAGTAACAAAAGAATAGAAAATGACTCATGGGGGTTTTCTTTACTGGAGATTTTTTCTCTTGTCATAGATTTCAGACTTTTAACCTTTGATTTAAAACTCTATATAATCAATCTGATGTACAAAAACTAATTTGATTTTCTCAACCTAAATAAGATAAACAAGACTACTTCTGCTATTTTTTTATTTGATTCCCTCCAACATCCCTGACTTGGCTAAATGTGTTTTATATGATTCCATGGCAAGTAGATGAGGTGGGAAATGGGGAGTAAGGTGAGAAACCTGTTTCAAAAAAAAAAATAAAGGTATTTTTACATGACTACTAAATACTGTTCTATGTAACAGGGAGTTCAAATGAGCTTGCCCCAAGTGAATCCCTTAGTCTGGTGAGGCCTAGTGAGAAGGTAAACATAAACTGGGGTGGGTTTTACTGGGAAATAAGTATCTATGAGCAAACCTGAGGACTTCTTTTAAGGGTATGACCCTGCTGACTTCCTGCTCACTGCCCTGCTTCTCAGTTTCTATCCATGCTACCTGAACCCTGGTGATCAGATCTGGCAGAGCCTGATACACGATCCTGATTGGGCACCCTCCCCTTTCAGGCTTTCTAAAAGGGTGACACTTTGGACCTTGCTCAGCCTGAGAAAGGCCTGCTCAGAGGAAATCCATAGCCCATGCACCATGAAATTGCTCTAATCACCATTCTCACAGCATTCTCCCCAGACTTCTCCAATGAGCTAAGGGGCCATGGACCTGCCTGGCTGCATATCTGTTGATTTTAAGACCATTTGCAATCATGTCTTATTTTCCTTTTAAGACATCACATGGAAATTCAAATTCCCCATGTGAACATTTTAACATTTTACTGCCTTTTAAAGAAATGTCATGGGTATCTACCAATTCCCTTTGGAGCCCACATTATTTACATTTTCTGAACTTGTGGTTGTCCACCAGTCCACACCTTAGAAAAACATACCTGGCTGGAAACAAAGCCTTGGGATCTCATTTACCTTTGTTTAAATATGATGACTAGGGGAAGCCTGAATGGCTCAGTGGGTTAAGCGCTCACTTTGCAGCCCCGGGGACCGAGGATCGAATCCCGGCCCCGGCCCATGCGGACCCATATACTGAACTGGGAAGTGCCCCCAGTTCAGTTCTCACCAGGGTGAGACTCCGGCCCACTTCCTGCCCTGTGCAGCCCCACGCCCACCTGTGGAATGAAACTATGTGGAAAAACCAATGATGTGCAACT
>PVKE010017623.1:0-30537 GCA_004027555.1 Craseonycteris thonglongyai
CAGGGGCAGTGGGTGGGAGAGGAAGCGGGCCCAGGAGCCTGCCTTTGAGGACAGACCGGGTAGGGGTGGGGGTGGGGTCTTGTTGCTATGCATACCTTTAAGGCAGTGCTTTGGAAAAACTTCTGATGTTGAACCACTGACACCTTTCTAGTCTCACCGCACCCCTTTTGCCCCACATCTGTGCAAGCTGCTAAGAAAGCGTGGGAACCCCTTCCTTTGTGCTGGAAGGGAAGACCAACCCATGCAAACCTCTGCTCATGTGCAAGAGCCCTAACCCAGCCCCACTCCCCAACCCCAATAAAAACCGAAGCCACCCACTCCTTCCTGCACTCATGAGGGGCCACTTTGGGTGCCTCCTCAGAAAGCAATGTTGATTCATGTTTATTACTGCATAAGGTTTTGTAATTAACCTTATTAATTAGCACTGACACGTTTAAGTAAATACATATACTGTTGTAATTTTTGTCTTAAATGAGTAAAGTATGAATACTGTTAACATATTTAAAACATTCTTGTACCCGCATACACGAAAATTCCTAGGGGCAAATCCTACTTCGCGGTTTTTTAGCTTTCGCGGAAGGTTCTGGTCCCCATTGACTGTGAAAAACGAGGGATCACTTAGTTGTGGGGACTGCTCTGGGCCCTCCCCCCTCCCCCCCTTGTCAAATAGTAAAATAAATCTTAAAATAAATAAATAAATAAGTAACTGATTGCAAGCAAAATAAGTCAGACAGAAAAAGTCAAGACCCATATGATTTTTTTTATATGTAGGATATAAAACTGAAATCAACAAAAAAATAAGACAAAGAAACAGAGACACCTGGACACAGACAACAGTTTAATGGTTACCAGAGGGTGACGGAGGAGGGGGATACTGTAGGAGGGAGGGGCGTCCAATATGTGATGATGGAAACAGAACTGACTCTGGGTGGTGAGCATATAATGCAACACAGATGATGTTTTATAAAATTGTATAGTTGAAACTCATATAATTTTACTAATCAATCTCACTGCCACAAATTTAATTAAAAAAAAAATTGCGATCTACCTAACTGATTTCAGGATTTATGGATTTTGCCCTACAACTTGAGAACCACTATGCTGGGTTATTCTGCCTTACCTTACCTTGCCTGCAAATTTAGGAACTTCCTCTTTATCTGATTGCTAAAAGTACCCCAAAGGCAGAGCCAAAGCATCATCCACCGGCTCTCTCCTGGGCCCAGGACTAAGTCTGCATATAAAGGGCAGCACTTCCTGCATCCCCACTCCGCCCTGGCACCCTGCTTCCCAGCTGGGCTGCAACTCTCTCCTCTCCCACCCCCCCTGCTCTCTGCTCCCTCCCACCCACACCCTGCCCCACTATATCACTGTCGGGCCTCTCTGCTTTACCATTCTAAGAGGCTAATGTGAAAATTGCTCACAGATGGCACAAACAATATGGAAAAGATCCTCTCTCTTCATTAGAGAAACACAAGACAGTGTTTTAAAAATGATTAAATTGTTATCACAGTAATTATGCCAAAATCCAAACAGATTCTCAATATGCTGCTTCAGCCTCTTGTCAAGGGCTCCTGAGGCTCCGCGGGGGGTTCTCCTGGGGTGACATCGATGGAGAGCCCAGGCACTGGCTGCGCAGTCCCCTGTGGCCTTCCACGGTACCCTAGGGGACAGGAATGCCTGGGCACCGTGTTTGCCTCCGATGTAGCACCTCACCTGTAACCAGGGGCAAATGCCAGGCCCCAGGCCACGCTCCAGCAAACATAGTCTTTCCCAGCAGCCCCTTCTCCATCAGCCTCCTCCTTGTCCCACACCGGCTCTGAGCCCACTGGTGCAATTGGGGGGCTTGGCCTGCCCACACTGTATGCTGACCACCCGCTTTCCAGAATCCCTTGTTTTCTCAGCACCCTCTCTGGAGCTGGCACAGAGGGACGGGAGCAAGCTGAGTGAAGTCCTTCATGGGACACCCTTTAAGACTGATAAACGAATGCTCTCTTACCCTCCCCAGAGTATTGTGTTTTTGCAATGCCTTGGAAATTGCTCTCAGCTCAGTTCTTCCTCCTTATCCATTAGTGCAGCCCCTCATTTCTTCCTTCCAGGAAGACGAAATAGCTCCCACCTTATCTCCTGCCCTCCAGCCCCTCTCCCCACCTGTTGTCCCTGAAATAAAGCTCAGAAAGCTTTCTGACTTCATGTACCTGGTTATATAAGGGGGAGGGCGGTAGTGGGGATTGAGCTGTGAGCTAGAAAAGATGACATGAACCCCATTAAAATGAAAGCCTAACAATCATGAGGCTGCATTTATTTATTTAAAGATTTATTTTATTATTTTTGATACAGACACAGAGAGACAGAAACAGAGAGAGACAGAGAGAAGGGGGAGGGCCCGGAGCAGTCTCCACAGTTGTATGTCATCAGTTTTCAACATGTTGTCATTCCACACAGGTGGGCAGTGGCCTTGTGCATGGGAGGTAAGCCCCCTCGAGCCAGGGGCTGAACCGGGGGCTGAGAACTGAACTGGGGGCCTCCTGCATGGGAAGCACACCCCCGTTCAGCATATGGGTCCGCATGGGCCGGGGCCAGGATTTGATGCTTGGTCCCCAGGGCTACAAAGTGAGCACTTAACCCACTGAGTCATCCCGGCTTCCCTGAGGCTGCATTTTAAACAAATATTTAAAAATAGATTTTAATTTCTAGTATGGTCAGCCAAGGCAGTTGGGAAAGAGGGAGACCCAGAGGGAGGGCAATAAAGAAGGGAATGGCACAGGAGCCACTGCCAGAGAAGGAGAGATACAGAGGAAACAAGCAGAGGGAGGAAGAAGAGCCAGGGGGGTGCGGAGAAGAAGGGCCCCGAGGAGCAGAAGCGATGGGTAAGCTATGAACCGCTCTGCACTTGTTTTAGGCTGGTAATTCGGTGTCTTTGCCCGTTACTGCTCACACTGGGAAAGCTGATTAGTCAGCTCTTCATCTGCTCTTTCTCTTTAGAACTTTCTGTCTCCCCTTTAACAGCTTCATCTGTTCAGTAGAGGAAACGTTTTGGCCTGGGTTTCAGTGGACAGAAGTGCTGTCTGGTTGGTTGTTCTTATCTTCATCCCTGGTTCCAAAGAGTGTGCCAGGGACATGGCAGAGACAGTGAGTTTGGTGGGAGAGTGGGTGGGTGGATGGGTGAATCAGCCCTTCCAGGGTGAGGCGATGTGCTGGAGAACTGATTTCTCACTGGACGGGGACAGCAGCATATGGGGTTGTAGAGAGGCATTGGTGACAGCCACCCCATGCCTGCCCCACGCTCTGATGGACAGAGACTGCCAATCCCTCTTCTGATCAGATTCTACCTCTAATTAAGGGCTCAGACACAATATTTGAAGAAATAGAAAAAGCCAAATTTATCTGCCAGGATGGAATTACATTAAGGAAGATGAAATCAAAGGCTTTTCATGCAAAGAGATCATCAGGATTATTTGATGGAGAACTTTATTTCAAAATCCCGGCTTCCCCTCCCCCCCCCCCCCAAATGCTTTAAAATTAATTTGGGGAAATTACGTGAACATATTATGTATATGTATCTCTCTGAGTTGTTATAGCTGCTAATGGTCTAGCACAGTGGTTCCCAACCTTTTTCCACTTGTGTACTTCTTTTAAACCCATTTCTATAAGTTGTACCCCTTGTTTTTAAAACAGCTGTTTTTAAATACTGACACTTTGTTTAGTGCTTGTCTTAATGTAAAATATTGCAAATGAGGTGATAAGTTAGGAAAGAAAAATTACTACACTAGAAGCACAAACCACAGATTTAATTTTACAGTATTCGTAACCCAGTTAAATATTGTTACTGATGATTTTTCATGTACTCCTGAATGGCCCAGCATGTACCCCGGGGTATGCATACCACCGCTTGGGAACCAATGATCTAAAGGGCCACTGGCAGCCCATGAAAGAGGGGCTTCAGTTCTCTGCCCCCTCCCGTGTGCTGGTGACAGATGAGGCAAGACTGTGCCACTAAGGAAACAGAGACCTTAGGAATGGAAAACGGGTTTAAGGCACTCTAGTTACTATAGATGCCAGAAAGAACTGGGGGCCCTTTTACCTGCTCTCATTGACTCGGCACAGACACTTTTCTGGAAGGAAGCTCATGAGTTTCCTCTACCATTGGAAGGGAGAGTGGCATCTCTTCTGTGAGTGGGGAGCAAGCTGTTCAAGAGTTGTGTTGTGCAAGGCTGCGCAGGGGCATGGTTCTGGGACCCTGTGTCTTATGACCTTGCCATCTTTCCACTGCCAGACAACACTGCTGCCAGGTGCACTCATGTCCCAGGTTCAGCTTGACCCAAGCTGTGCCTGGATGCAGACGGTCTGGACACCCTCCTGCCTCACTTTCAGCCCGTTCCGACTTGCTCAAGGCTCATCCAGAGGACGGTAGAGCCACAGGGTCAGAACTCTGCAGGGTAGATAAGGTGACCAGATTTTAACATTGGTAAAGCGGGATGCCATTGACCAGGGGGAGGGGGTTCTTGATTAAAAATTTGGTCTATCTCCTGCCGTTCCCTAGCTTGTCGTGCATTCTTTCCAAAAATTGGGACTTTTTAAAAATGCTGCGGGACTTGGGACAAATTGTTAAAAATCAGGACTGTCCTGTCAAAAGCGGGACGTCTGGTCACCCTAGGGTAGAACGTACTAGAATGGTTGCTTTCTGACCTGCCTGCTGTGGCTGACAAAGAGCCCCTGAGCAGTGGCAGTACTGACGGTCAGCGGTCCATGCGATGTGCCCGCCACCTAGAGGCTCCCAGGTCTCCTCTGCTGCTCAAGGTCTTGGGCACCGCAGTCCACGACACCTGGGAGAAAGGGGCCCGGTGGAGCCAAGCCTGGCACTGTCCATACTGGTCTTGTCCTGGGAGCCACGGAGCCATCACCGAGGGGCCTCTGGGGTGATACAGTTCACTGTCCACTACATCGGGAGTCTATGTACTAATGGATTCCTGGGGATAGAACACAGTAGGGATGTCACTAATACTTCCTAGTATTGCTTGGTGAATAAACATCATGAAGTTTGAAGTCATCCTGATTTTATTCGTCAGAAATGACAGCACTCGTCACTTACTCACACACTGACTTGAGATGAGAACGCGCTCTCTTGGCCGCCCCAAGAGGAGAAGCTGCGCAGAGTCCTGAAGCGGCACCCAGTCCTGGCTTTGCCTGCTCTGGCTCTGCACGTGGCACTTCCTCGGGGGTCAACGTGCCTCTGCAGTGGGCAGCCTGGCTCGCTGGTTCCTTCTGGGCTTGGACTTGGTTCCCCTTCCTCTTCCCCTTTCCAACTTGTCCCGGTGCCTCCCAGCATGTACCAGGCTGCAAGGTGGACTGATCCCTGCAGGCCCCACTATACCAAGCTGCCTCCGCCTGTTCCCCCCCCCCCCCCCCCCCCCCCCCCCCCCCCCCCCCCCCCCCCCCCCCCCCCCCCCCCCCCCCCCCCCCGGTCCTGCTTGCTTTGAATAACTGAGGCTTTGTCCCTGCATTAACAATCCACACACATAGCAGCAGGCTGCCTGGTTGTTCCTGAAGGCCAAGCCACCTCCTAGGGAGAAAAGCCACCTGTCCCCAGCTGCTGGAGCAAAGCTGTCAGTCTAGCTGCTGTCACCTTGGTCATAGGCCAAGGGCAGCGCATGCTGGTGGCTTGGGGACACCTGCAGGAGCTGTCCAGGAGGGCCTGGCTCCGTGTTGGCTGGAACAGTGGAGCCAGACAGAGCAGGGCCCTAAGAGCCGCCCCTGTCTGACTGCATATTCCCCACTAATAGCACAGAATCCTTCAAGTTATAGCCTAGTCCCTAAAAAATAAACGTCAAGGCACATGCCAAAGAAAACACCTGATCTCATGTCAGGGTGCTGCCAACGGTCTGCTGTGCCTCTTAATTCCCCCGAGCCTCAGTCTCCTTACTTGTGAAATGGGCCTGAGAATGTGCATGATAGAGGTGCTGACAGATGTGGAGGGCAATATCAGCGTGCAGCCTCAGGGCCGAGGTGGCACCTGGGTCAGAGATCCTAAAGGAATGCTGATGAATGCGGGCGTGCCATGGAGGGGTGCTCTAACTTCAGAGGCCTGGCAAGCTGGCAGGTTGAAGGAGGTTGAGTGGGCTCAGACCTCCTCACCTTCCCTTCTGACATCTCTGTCTTTCCTTCTTGAAGAGGCGTTGATTTTGCCCCTGGAAATAGATCTTCAGCCCAAGGTACCAGGAGGCCCCAGCCAATCCACCACCACTCGTTTCTTAGCTGCCCTTTCCCTGGGTGGAAATAAGGGATCTGACTCTTGACGATGTGTTTCTTTGCTGTTCCCTGGGCCCCTCTGGCTGCCACACAGCCCTTTGGGTAAGAGAACCCCCAAAGCCAGGAACTGTGTTCCTGAGGGTCCTACCGACAGAGAGAGGAGGCCTGTGCATAGAGGGGCTTGCGAAAGTGAACGCCTGTGATCGGCTGCATTCCTGGAGTTCCAGTCCATTCCACCCATAGATGGGGGAGGAGAGGGGAGATTAGGTTCAAAGAGGCCTGAGGAAGGTCATTCCTTGGGACCTGGTGGGCCCTGGGGCCTGGGCAATCTCATCCGCTCTCAGGGTGGACAACTTCTCCAGAGGAGGTGAGAAACCCCATGCTCCTTCTCTCTTCCTCTATTTTTCTTTTTTTTTCTATACCATGAAAAATAAATGTGAAGTAAAGAGGGTTTTGGGGAGAACTTCATTCTTCCTCCCTCCCTTCCTTTCTTTCTTTCTTAAATATTTATTTGAGTCAGCTGTGTGTACTTTGCACTGTGCTGGGACAGCGAGTGTGAAGAACATGTCTTTTGCCCTCTTAGGACCTCACAGTCCAGTCAGGAAGATGAAATACTGACCGAGCAAGGCAGAGAAGCAGGCACACAGGCACTGATGCGGGTGGCATGGCCATCAGACTTGGGTGAGCTTGGGAAAGCCTGGTGGAGACAAGGAGGGCTGTATGGAGCTGGGCCTTGGAGGATAGGGTGTGTTTGGAGAGGTGGAGCTGGTGAAGGGAAGCACATGGTGAGAACAAAACTGGTACAGGGCAGTGGCTGATGACCTAAGTATGTATCCTATCTATACCACTAAATATCCATGTGGATTTGGACAACTCACCTTCGGATGAGCTTCAGTTTCTTCACTTGAAAAACAGGAACAGTATTAGTATCTACTTGATAGGGTTGTTTGAGGATTAAACAAAATGAAATAAAAGCAGCATAGGACCAAGTTGCTGCAGAGTACATGTATCTTCAAAAAATGATAGTCTTCTAATCCATGAACATGGAATACCTTTCCATTTCTTTGTGTCTTTTTCAATTTCTTTTAATAATGTCTTACAGTTTTTAGTGTATAGGCTGTTCACATCCTTTGTTAAGTTTATTCCTAGATATTTTTGTTGTTGCAATTGCAAAAGGAATTATTTATTTTCATTTCTTTTTCTGAAGTTTCATGGTTAGTATATAGGAATGCAATGGACTTTTGTACATTGATTTTCTACCCCACAACTTTGCTGTGTTTGTTTATTGTTTCTAATAGTATTTTTTTAAATGGAGTCTTTAGGGTTTTCTATGTAAAGTTTCATGTCATCTGCAAAAAAGGACAGTTTGACTTCTTCATTCCCAATTTGGATGCCTTTTGTTTCTTTCTCTTGCCTGGTTGCTCTGGCTAGGACTTCTAATACTATGTTGAATAGCAGTGGTGACAGGGGGCATCCTTATCTTGTTCTTGATCTTAGAGGAAAAGATTTCAATTTTCACCATTAAGTATATTAGCTGAGGGTTTATTGTCTATGACAGGGGTCTCCAAACTTTTCAGCCCGTGGGCTACATTAACTATCAAACAGCAGTTTGGGGGCCGACTACATACTCAAGGTCCAAATAAAAAAGAATCAAAACATAGATGTTGTTTTTAATTATTTATTTAATATTATTTTATTCAGATAAAAAGGTCTCCACGGGCTGGATGAGAGGCAGCCCACGGGCCGTAGTTTGGAGACCCCTGGCTCTATGACCTTTATTATGTTGAGTTACTTTCTTTCTATACACATTTTATTAAGTGCTTAAATCATAAATGAATGTTGTATCTGGTCAAATGCTTTTCTACATCTCCTCATGTGATTGTATTATTTTTATCTTTATTTTGTTTATGTGGTGTATCACAGTGATTAATTTGCATATATCGAACCATCTTTCTGCCCCTGGAATGAATCCCGCTTGATCATGCTGTATGATCTTTTTAATGCATTGTTGTATTGGATTTGCTAGTGTTTTGTTTAGGATTCTTGGTCTGCATTCATCAAAGATACTGGTCTGAGGTTGTCTTTTTTATTTTATTTTATTTTATTTTATTTTATTATTATTATTTTTTAATCTTTACCAGGTTTTGGTATCAGAGTTATGTTGGTGTCATAAATGAGCTGGGAAATATTTCTTCTTCAATTTTTTTGGAGGAGTTTGAGTAGGACAAGTATTAAATCATCTTTGAATGTTTGGTAGAATTCACTGGTGAAGTTTTCTGGTCCTCGACTTCTGCTTTTGGGGAGATTTTGGATGATTGTTTCAATTTTCTTACTCTTGGTTGATCTACTTAGATTTTCTAGTTCTTTGTGATTCAGTTTAGGAAGGTTATATATTTCTAAGAACTTGTTCATGCCTTCTAGGTTATTGAATTTGGTGGCATACAGTCCTCCATAGTATTCTCATATGATCTTATGTATTTCTTTGGTATCCATTGTAACGTCTACTCTTTCATTTCTGATTTTTTTTTAAGATTATTTTATTGTTTGAGAGAAGGAGAGAGAGAAAGAAAGAGAAGGGAGGAGGTCCTGGAGCAGTCTCCATAGTTGTACATCATTAGTTGTGATATTCCACACAGGTGGATGTGGGGCCGTGTGGGATGGGAATTGAACCGGGAGCCTCCCACATTGGAGGTGAGAACCTTTGCTGCTGAGTCATCTTGGTGTTTACCAGTTGTGCTGCACAGTTCAGCCTATGGGGTTTTTCATGGGCTGGGACCAGGAGTCAAACCCTGGACCTCACAGTTGCGAGGCAAGCACTCATCCACAGAGCTATCCCGGCATCCCCCTGATTTTGTTTATTTGTTTCTCTTTTCTTTTTTTCTTAGTGAGTCTAGCCAGAGAGTTGTCAATTTGATTAATTTTTTCAAAGAACCAGCTCTTTGTTGTATTAATTTTTTTCTATTGTCTTTTTGTTTTCTATTTCATTTAATTCTGCTCTAATTTTTATTATTGCCCTTCTGCTGATTTTGGGTTTCATTTGTTCTGTTTTATCTAGTTCTTTAAGATGTAGTGGTGGGTTGTTTATTCGGGATTTTTCTTGTTTCCTGAGATAGGTCTGTAATAATATAAATTTCACTCTCAATACTGCTTTCATCACATCCCAATAATTTTGATGCATTGTATTTTCATCCTCATTTGTTTCAATGCATTTTTTGATTTCTCCTTTTATTTCTCCTTTGACTCAGTCATTTTTTGATAGCATGGACTAGAAGAATCAACATTGTTAAAATGACCACATTATCTAAAGTAATATATGGATTTAAAGCAATCCCATCAAAATCCCAAATGGCATTATTTCAAGAAATAAAACAAAGAATCATAAGATTTATATGGAATCACAAAAGAACCCAAATAGTTGAAGCAATCCTAAGAAAAAAGAACAAGCCTGGAGGCATTATACTCTCTGACTACAATGTATACTACAAATCAAAGCCACATATTATTGGCAGGAAAATGGACCTACAGACCAATGGAATAGAATTGAGAACCCAGAAATAAACTCACATATATATGGGCAGATAATTTTTGACAAAGGAGCCAAAAACATACAATGGAGGAAAGAAAAGAAAGCCTCTTCAATAAATGATGCTGGAAAATTGGAATGCCACATGCAAAAGAATGAAACTAGACTGCTATATGTCACCACACACCCAAATTAACTTAGAATGGATCGAAGACCTAAACATAAGACCTGAAACAATAAGTTACATAGAAGAAAACATAGGTATTAAACTCATGGACCTTAGATTCAGAGAGGTTTTATGAATTTGACCTCAAAGGTGAGGGAAGTAAGAGCAAAAATAAATGAACTGGACTATATCAAAATAAAAGGTTCTGCACAGCAAAAGAAACTGTCAACCAAACAAAGAGGCAGCCAACTGAATGGGAGAGATATTTGCAAACAACACCTTTGACAGAGGGCTGATATTCAAAATATATGAAGATCTCATGCAACTCAACCACAACAAAAATCTAATTAAGAAAAAAAGAGGACATGAAGAGAGACAAACAGCCAACACATATATAAAAAAATGCTCAACTTCACTAGCAATTAGGGAGATACAAATCAAAACCACCATGAAATATCACCTCATACCTGTTAGAATGGCTATAATCAATAAGACAAGGAATAACAAGTGCTGGAGAGGCTGTGGAGAAAAAGGGACCCTCATATACTGCTGGTGGGAATGTCAATTGGTACAACCACTATGGAGAACAGATGGAGGCTCCATAAAAAATTAAGAATAAAGTTATCACACGAACCAGCAATCCCTCTTCCAGGTATCTATCCCCAACATCTGAAAACATTTATCCATAAAGATATATGTACAACTACGTTCATTGCAGCATTATTCATGGTGGCAAAGACATGAAAAAAACTGAAGTGCCCTTCGATAGATGATTGGATGAAGAAGATGTGTTACATATAGACAATGGAATATCACTCAGCCAAAAGAAAAGATTCAATACTGCCATTGGTGACAACATGGATGGACCTTGAGATTATCATGCTAAGTGAAATAAGACAGAAAAAGTTGAGAAACATATGACTTCACTCATATGTAGGATATAAAACTGGAAGCAACAAATGAAAAAGACAAGCAAATAAAGAAACAAAAATTCATAGACACAGACAACAGTAAAGTGGTTACCAGAAGATAAGGTGGGGACAGGGGAGGCATAATGTAGTAGAGGAGGGAGAAAGGGGTTGAGTTTGGTGAGGAAAGGAGAGCTGACTCTGGGTGGTGAGCACAGAATGCAGCACATAGATAATGTATTATAGAACTGTACACTTGAAGCCTACAGAATTTTAATAACCAATGTCTCCTCAGTACATTTGAGAAATGAAAAATGAAATAACAGTACAGTTTTACTTCACATAAACATATAGTGGCCATTGTTACTCCTACTACTGTCACTGCTGTTGTGCCTCCCAACTGCTCCTCCTCTGGCCTCCTTGTGCCTCCCCCTCCCTGACTCTCTCCTCTGGGCCACTTGTGCACCTGGCTGTGCACTCGGGCCCCTCGGGCCTCTGGCCACCCCGTCTCCCCAAGCAGAGGAGGCCAGAGGCGCTCAGGCAGCCTCCCTCCTGCATGGCCCTGCTTGTCCTCCAGGCAGAAAGCTTGCCTGCCAGGCCACTGCTGTTTGTATTGACAGCTCCAGCCACCGTTTCCTTCTGTTTCCTTCTGCTGGGCAGCTAGGGAGCTGGCCTTTTGCTAGGAGAGGGGGCTGCCTGGCCCTCAGAGGCAGCCTCTGCTCCCCCTGTCTGGAGCCTGACATTTTGTCTGTACCCGGCCAGAGGCCTCTGTGCTGATTGGCCCTGCCCCGACTGGCCTCGTGTCCGTCCAGTATCACTGAGCCTGCAGTTTGGACTGGCAAAGCTTTGGTGCAGAGTGCCCAGTGCAGAGATGAAAGGAACCTGCATTTGTGCTTGCTCAGGGTCAGCAGTGCCCCTACCCAGCTGGGGTCTAGGACACCTGCTGGGCTCATTCTGCAAGTGAAGTGGCTGGGAGGGTTTCCGCTCTCCCCACCCAGCTGCGGGCTTCTGAGTCACTCCTCCTCACTGCCCTTTATGGGGCCCTCGCCGCCTCTCACCTGACAGCCTCGGGTGAGCACAGGGCCCACAGCTCAGGTGCAGGACCCAGCCCCGTGGGGGTGGGCAAGCTCGGCCTCCAGCGGCCTGCACTTAGCACAGACAGAAGACTGCCTGAGCACTTTGTGGTAGCGTTCTGAGAGTGTTCTAGAAGAAATGGGAACACACTTGGAGAAGAGGGAGTCGGAATCAGGGCTGCACAGGCTCCCAGCAGCCCTGTGGGGAGAGGAGGCAGTCCAGGCTTCCAAGGAACGCGTCTGCCCTGGGTTCTGAGCCAGCAGCCTCCTCCGGCCTGCCTCTCCCAGCCAGGAAAAAGTGACTTCCGCAAAGAAGCTGGCTTTGAACTCTTCTTCCAAGGGTGTTGGGGCTGAGCTCTGGGGGCTGGGACCTGTCTTAGGAGCTTCAGGTAAGGGAGGCAATCTCTGGGAAGAGAGGTTATGTTATGGTCCACAAGACCGTATCGTTTTGAGCAAAGATGAGCTACTGATTTAAATAGCTTTGCCTACTCGACATGACTCCAGGTCCTCTTGTGCAACAGGGTTGGATGCAGAGAACGGGCAGCGTGGGGTCTTAGAAAGTACCAGCCAGGGCTGTGGGGTGCTGCTGTGGTGAGGCCCCTTCTCATGCTGGAGAGAATTGCTTCATCTGCAAAATGAGGAGAGTGCCCAGGTGACATCCCGGTTCTTGGGAAAACACTCTTGCCAAGTGGATAAGGATGTGCATGGGCTGTAGTGTTGGATAATCCTGGGTCTGGGCTCCAGCTTTGTCACCGACAAGCTGGGTAACCTGCGTTGGCCTCAGTTCTGTTGTATAGGAAACAGGAATAATCACAGCAGTGGCCCCTCGGGGCTTTTGTGAGAACTAATAGAGATGCACACAAAGCCCTTAGCAGAGTGTTCAGCTCACAGACAGCACTCAGACATGGCAGCTATCATGTTTGCTTTCATTGTCATTCTTGTCATCCTTCCTTCCAGTTGTGACAGTGTTGGCTGTGTGGCTGGTTGGGGGTTCCAGAGCAGTTTTCAGACTTTAATCTGCTCAGGAGTCACTGGGAGACCCTTTCAAAAGGCAGATCCTCACTCAGTAGGAGTCTGGGGTGGGACCTGAGTTTCTGAATTTCTCACAAGCTTCCTGGCGATGCCCCTGTTGCTGTCCATGGGCCACACTCTGAGTAGCCAGGCTGCGACAGGACCCCTTAGGCACTGATGCACAGCGTGGGTGCACATGTCATCCAGGCCAAGCCTCAGAGTCAGGTGGGGCCTCATGGTCCAAGCAGAGATGTGATGAGACTGGTAGGTTCAGTAGCCCATCATGTGAGAAGAGAGAGCAGATCCCTCTGGAGAAGAGTGGTCCTCCTGGCCGATGTCAGAAAAGAGTTTGAAGACAGTTCTTGCCTTGAATCCTCATTTCCTCATAGTTCATGGCTGATTGTTATGATTGCCTCCTGAATCGTGGGCTTGTCTCTCCAATTACCCTGAAAGCACTCTGAGGACTAGGGTTTGGTCTCATGTTCCTCTTTACTGCAGAGCTCCTAGGGTTGAGCCGGGCTTGCAGGAGGCACACAGGACACATGCGCTTGGAGCCCCAAGCTTGACGCCTGGTGGGTTGTGGGGATGAGGACACGGGCTTTGGGATCAGGTGGCCCCAGTCACAGTCCTGCACAGCCATGTACTGAACACAGCCACGCATTGCACGCAGCCAGCGGGGGCACACTGCGGAGCCTTGCTGAACCCCCTCATCTGGAAGAACAGGGATGGCAGAACCCACCCCAGAGACTGATCAGGACTGACTGTGATGAGCGCGGACTGGATGCGGCTTGCCCTGCCGCTTCCGTGCGATAGCTCCCTTTCCCTCCTCTGCGTCGCCTCTTTGCCTTTGCTGGTGTCTCAAGTTACAGCCCCTGCTCTTGGAAACCTGGAGCCCCGTAGAACTCCGTGCTTGTCCCCAAGGGCCTCACTGTGCCAGCCAGCCCTACACCCCAGTCAGCTCCAGGCTGTGGATGGTGAAGGTCTAACATGTGTCCATTTCCCTAGGCCTCCCCTCCCTCTCCTGCCTACCTACCCCCTGTCTATTTTGCTGAGAAGTTGGCTCTTTCAGGAATAAGACTTAAGTCACACTGACCAGTGAGTCCTGGGGGTGGGCTGGAGGGACACCAGCTGGATTCATTTCCCATTCTCGAGAGCCCCCGCACTGCTGCCTGCAGCCCCCGGAGGCCTCTGTGTGTTCCAGGCAACGAGCTTTTCTCTGGGGAGCCTGGACACATTTCTTCTGTGTTCTGAGAACAGGGTGGGGGCAGCGGGGGAGGGAGGCACTGCTGCCCAGGGACACCTGGGTCTGGGTTGGGGGACTTGACACAAACACAGCATTAATTGCTTGTGTCTGTGACTCTTGGAGTTCACAACTGGTTTCCGTCACCCTCACACATAATGTGCATGGCAGGTTGGCTACACCAGCATCCTCACTATAGGTAAGGAGACTTAGAAGTCACCAGGGTCACCCAGAGACATAATCAGGTGGCGCCACTTTGGTCATCTGGTCCTGAATTCAGTGCCTTTTGCCTTGGGTGACAGCTGCCCACAGGGCAGCACAGTGTTGTAGACTAAATTCAACCAAGAGCATGGTGTGTTCATGAGCTGACCAGATGTTCCATTTTAAGCAGAACAAAAAAACAACGGTACTGTCTCTTTTCAAACGGTACGTCTGGTCAGCCTACTGGCACCTTGCATTTAGCCCAGTGAGACTAGGCGGAGCAGA
The DNA here is from genome assembly GCA_004027555.1 of Craseonycteris thonglongyai. Lineage (NCBI taxonomy): Eukaryota > Metazoa > Chordata > Mammalia > Chiroptera > Craseonycteridae > Craseonycteris > Craseonycteris thonglongyai. The sequence goes on from PVKE010017623.1 coordinate 14,654, forward strand.
TGTACTGTTTGAAACATGACAGTGCCGTTGTTTTCTGTCCCATTTAAAACAGACCGTCTGGTCAGCCTAGTTCATTGACAGTGATTTCAGAGTCTTCTTGGCCTGGGGCTTCATTTAAGATGAAAGGCCATCAGCAGGGTAATTATCGTTCTTGGCATATTTAAAGTGCTTAAATATTTGAAGCTTTCCCAGCTCTCTGCTTCGGAAAGGCAGTTAGTCTGGGGCCAGGCCTCACAGGAATCCCCGCCGTCCTCAATAAGCAGCAGAGAGAACTGTCTGCTGGGCTAACGAGGGCTCCCTGCAGACAGTGGGCCCCTGGAATGGATGAGGACAAATTGGAACACCCCTTCCATCACGTGAGCAGATGTGTGTGCTGACATGTATCTACCTTGAGCTTCTTCAGGGTTGAAGTTTTCCGCACATTACTCTGTGTCTAATGTTAGGCTGCTGCACATGCCATCGGTGATATTAAATGAGGGATCTGAAGTTTCAACTTCATTGTTTATTAATAAAAATAAATTCTAAGCATTAAAACTGTACTGATTTAGCTTTCTCAAGTAAAGAGGGAAATGAAAACAATACAGCCCCTAGGTGAAAGGGGTGGGCTGTATCAGCATTAGAAGGCCCCAAGGAGGAGGTCTTAGGACACAGGACACATGGGCCTCTCTGTTGGCATTGTGGTGTTTGCTGAAGGGTCACATAGAGGTAAAAAGAAAGCATGACAAGACTTAGAGACATACAGAGGGTGCCGAAAAATGTATACACATCTTAAGAAAGGAAAAAACCACTATATTAAAATTGTAATACTCAACATATACTAATAACAAAAGGTGAATACGAGTCACGTTTGACTTCTGCAATTATAAGAGGTGCTCAAAGTAGTTACCGTGAATGTCCAGACACTTCTGATTACGGCGAACTACTGCTTGAGCAATGTTGACCAAAGTGTCCACTTGTATCACTGCGCGTATCATTTCAGTTTACCATGCGTCTCAAACTTATCATGAACGCATGCGATTGTTAGGCATGTTGGAAGTTCTGTTGCATATTCACACCTCCATGGTCCTTGTACTTCCACAACATTCTTGAATTTCAAACACCACTTCAAAATGGCCTTGTGCTCCTCAAACAACAACTGTGCTTCCACCATTTTCTTTGACGGTCCTGCCTGTCACATGGTGACGCTAGCATTCATTTGATTAACACCATCTTTTGGGTGAACTACGCATTGCTACCGTAATTCAATTCAACTTCCAAAAGTAATATGTGGATAACATCTCTGTGGTGTGTATACATTTTTTTGGCACCCCTGGTATTTTGAGAGAAGGGCCCCATCTGTAGAACCTCCCCCCTTGGGATGTGCAAAAAGACCACTGTGCACACTTGCTTATGCACCTGAGTACCTCTGAGCCGGTGGGGTCTGGGGAGGGACAGCGTAGTAGGCAGCAGTGTAGACCGTAGAGGCAGCCAGCCTTGGGTCAGGTCCTGGTGCTTCCACTTGCAAGCCGTGTGATGTTAGGACAGCAGCTGCACCCTTCTCATCCCTGCTTCTCAAACGAGGCTCTCTATATCTGCCGTGCAATTTGTGTGCGGATTAAGAGTGATGATACGTGTAACGTGCTTGGCACGGGGCCTGACATAAGCCACGTAATTAATGGCAGGAGGAGGACTCTGGCGAGCGCTGTGTTTGATGGCACTCTCTGTCACTCTAAGGTGGTTGAACATGACAACTAACACTTACGGAGACCCTGCCAGGTGCCAGGGCCATGCCTGCCAGGGCCCCACAGCTCACAGAGAATGGAGCTGGCATTCCCCCCGAAGCCCTGCCTTTGCATCATTTGCTGCCACTTCCCAGGTCACAGCAGAGACAGCCTAGAAAGGCCTCTATCTCTGGCATAGGGTCCCCTCCATCTCCAAGGGCCCTGCCCTGCTGAGACCCTCTAGGGCCATGCCCTGACCTTTCTAGAAGAAGCCCTCATAAGCAGAAGACTAGCAGCCTGCCAGCCTGCTTCCCGCTGAGTAATTCAGGGTCTTTGCTCCCCTGGGGACCCACTCAGGTTGAGTCTGTCAGACAGCAGAACTGTGGCTGCCTGGGAAGCCCAGTGATGTGTGGAAAGATGGCATGGAGGCTGGAGAGAGAGCGGGAGCAGAGCTGGGAGACAGTGAGGTGCCCACCAGACGTCTCACGTGACCCCCGAAGGCCAGAGAGGTGACCCCCCTCCTCGGGGTTTACCTCTTCCTCCTTGCTCGTCTTCTTGCCCAGTTCACAGAGCTGCCAGGTGTGACCGTGTGCCTTCCAGAGCAGGTTGGCTGTGAGGCCACTCCTGACTCTGCCTGGGGAAGCGAGGTGCAATGCCCCGCCCCAGCCCCATGCTCCACTGAGCTCAGCCCTGACCACCAGCGAGCAAAGCCGGAGCAGGTGGGCCCATGCGGCCAGGGCACTTTGAGCAGACAAGGGTCTTATTTCCTGTCCCATTGTCCCCTTTCAGAACTGAGAAGATGGGAGGGCAGCAGCAAGTAGCCAGGTGTGACCAGGAATCCCAGCAGAAGCCTTTGTCCTGGTCTCTACAATGTTTCTGGTCCCTGCTCTGCCTGCTATAAGTTTTTCTCAGAGATAATCTGGCCGTGTGGTTACAAACCTGCCAACTGTGCACCTGTTCAGAGGGGGGGATATTTGGATAATTCTTAGAAATGTGCAAGAACTACCCAGCTGCCCTGAGTCAGCCATGTCCAGGGAGAGGCCTAGGTTACCCTCCTGCTTGTGCTTGGTGTGAAAGGGCAGATTCCCTGGCTAGCCTAGCCCGGCACCCCCACATCATAGCCGGCTGACTTCTGCCTGGAGCATGTTTGCATTTCTGTCGCTCATGCCGTGCTTGCCTGGGGGCTGACCCCAAAGCCTACCCGTCCGCTTTGAGGCAGACCTGCCTCAAAGTTCACAGTGTCGATGCCCAAACGATGCCTCCTGGTGCTGCGGCCCACGAGTCCAGGTGCAGTGCTGCGTTACTCATTCTCAAGGAGGAAGGAGGTAGCGTGTCACATGGTCTTTGGATTAAGCAGTGGCGTAGGGTTCAATGAAGGGTATTCAGTCAGTGCCCGCCACCCTGCCACTTACCTGTCCTTGCTCCTGTTCCTGCTTCCTGGCCTTAGCTACTATTTTGAATTTAAGCAGTTCTGCTTTGTGAAGAAGAGACTCCTCCAGGGAAGGGGAATCCTGGGGCCCGGCTCTCAGTCACGTGGATTCCTGACTTGGGGGCTTTCCCACGTGACTGCAGAGGGAGAAGGGCATGATGAGGACTGGGGAGCGTGGGAGGTCCCTGGGTGATGCTGGGCAGAGAGCAAAGGAGGGGAGCCGAGGACCAGCAGCACCCCTCCTCTGCCAGGTTACCTCTGCTTTGTCTTACAATCTGTATGTGATATAAACTTTCTCATGAAGATCTATCAGGTATACCAAAAGATGACGGAACTGTAAGCACACAGCTCTGACTTTTTACAGAGTGAACACACCCTTATATCTAGCACCTGTCCTGAGAAACTGCCCAGACAGCCCTCTCAGACGCCCAGACAGCCATTGTGACCCCATAGTGTCCAGCGTCCTAACTGCCTGGGCCGTGTTCAATGGAGCCTCTTTGGAGCTTTAGGAACGGGGAATCATACATATGAACCTTTGTGTCCGGCTTTCTTTTATTCAGCATTCTCTGTGGGGCCCATCCGCGTTGTCGCAGCTCGTTCGTTTTCATTGCTGTGTTCCACTGAATCGACAGACCACAATTTCTCAGTTCTATGATGGATGTCTGTTTGGATGTCTAGTTTTTGACTCTCATGAATAGTGATGCCTTGAATAGTCTTGGACGTGCTTTTCTTATTTCTCTTTTATGTCTCAGGTGAGGTGGCATTCTCCTGGGAACCTTCTGACCTCCTCGCCAAGGGAGTTTAGGTGGCCCTCTGTTTGCCCCTGTGGCACTCTGTGTACTCCATGAGGGTAGGGATGTTTAAAAAAAAGTGGTACTTCAGCTCCTAGGCCAGTGTCTGGACCTTAGTAGATGCTCAAAAGCGTTGGGAGAACAAACAAGGGCCAGATTTTACTGATACCACAGTGTAGCCCTGGGCCGGTCTTGATATTTCAGAGAAGCAGCCTAGGGAGGCTATACTGGGGAGGTCCTCCCTAGAGAGAGTGCTGTTCTTTAGGCTCTGAATCCCCACCACCACCACCCCAACCTCGGTCCTGGGTGTCCCTGAAAATGGGATGAGTACAGGACCTTGGTAGGAGGTGTCTGGCTGGGCAGGAGCAGCCTTTTCTGCGAGTTCAGAGTGTCCCCGGAGACCACGCTGATGCAGAATGAGTTCCTGCCCCCTTTGTGTCTCTGAGGACCCCGCCACGATGGGCTTTTCCTGACATAGGCATAGGTAGACAGCTGGGAGGGAGGAGCTGGGGAGAAGAGAAGAGAAAGATGCAGGAAGGAAGGGGAGAGGAGGAGAGGGAGAGCAGACACAGATCCTTTTCCTCTCTTTAGAAGCACGGCTCGGGGGAGAGCCAGCCGGCACAGAGCCCTTGCTCATGGGGGAAGAATGTCCTGGTATTTGGTCTGTATTGTTTTCACTAGCAAGTGACAAAGTGAAGGCGGGAGCAGGAGCCTGTTGAAATGCAATGTCAGGGTGCCCTGGCAGGATCCGCTCTTTTCTTTTTTTTTTTCCCCTTGGTGCTTGGCAGATACCTTTCATAGGAAGAGTGAGTTGCTTTCCAGACTCTCCGGCTGAGCAGTGTTGATTGAGCAGGTTATTCTTTATTCATACACCGTTTGCTGAGCCGCATAACAAATGTGCTGTAAATTGCAGTGCTTTAGAGAGAGCCTGATACATAAAACAGGTCTACCTTCCCTACTATAATGGAGGCTGGTCAAATCCCACATACATCAAGGCCATTTGAGGTGCAGTCGCTGTGTTTCCCAGATAAACATTACTTCTTAAAGAAGTTTCACACCCAGAATAATTATTTCTTAGAGTGTTCCGAGGTTAAAGCTAGTTTAATATATTCATTTAACTCAGCCCAGTTTTTTCCTAGTGAATGTGCCAGAGTGTTTAAAGCCCACATTGCAGAATGTGCCTTCTTTCTCCTGGGCCCCTTTGTCTACAGAACTGTATACCCTCCCCCCCAATTATCTTGTTCCTAGTGATGGCATCTAAAGCCCCATCTTATGCATGCATTTATATTAATGTAACAATTATGTAGCACTTATTATGTGCCAGGCAGCCTGCTAAGCTCTTTAACAAATAATAACTCGTTTAAGAGGCATTTATTTTTAACTGCATTTTCCAAAGGGGTTGGTGATGGAGCTGAAATTTGTTCCGAGAGTACGTGTTCTTTGTCACCACCCTGTTGCTGCCTTGCAAACATGTCTTCTAAAGCAGCCTGATAAGCAGGGGTCCATTTTCTGTGTCTTTCTTAACATCATGAATATGGGAGGTGGCCCCTGACCTTACATGAGCAGGTCTGCCCCTGGGAAAGCAGTCACGTCTATAACACACACCTGCCCGAAGGCAGGATGAATCAGGAGCAGCGCTGAGCCATGAAAAGGTGAAGATGGAGCTCACCTTCCAGAACCATCTGAGTTCTGGATGGAAAAATTGTAAGGCACTGCTGTTTATTCTCCTCATCTTGACAGACATACACACACAGGTGCCCTTGGCATCTCTGAGCTTACTGTCCCTTTCTCCTGGTTTTTCCTTCCCTTAGGGCCCTCCCTCAGCTCTCCTGTGCTGGTCTGTCTCTGCAAGGGGCACCAATATCCACACTGTTGCTCAGTCTAGCAGCTGGGAAGTCCTCCTTACTTCCTGTTTCCTCATGACCTACATCTAATCACCTTGTCTTGTCAACTCTACCTCCTAAAAAGGTCTCAAATGCAGACATGCTTCTCCCTTCACTTTGACTGCAGTGCCTTTAGATTTGGGTTAATTCCCCTTTTCCCAAAATTCCCAACATGTCCTGAGACTCCTGCACCTGCAAGGAAGTGACCTTCTTTACTCATCTGGTAATGTTGCTAGGAACCCTGTAAGCAAGGTCCTGGGTTGATTTTTCCAAAGAGGCTTTTGATTGGCTTCCAAGTCAATCTAGTTCCTTAAAGCTGCATGGTCATATCTGAGTCTACATGTGTCTCTCTCAAATATGACCTTCCAGGTAATGCCTTGTTAACTATAACCAGTTTCCAGTTGTGTCCTGTTACAAGGAGAACTCATTCTTATCAAACTTATGCTAATAAGTACATTGCCAAGAAAAAATAAGAATACTTACTAAGAGTTTCCAGATTCTGGAGGGTTCACATAGGGAGGAAAAGATAAATGTTTCAGTTCACAAAGGTATGATTTACCAAATTGTTCTAAATCATAGGTGGTTTAAGAGAATCAAGTTTTTTTATATCTGGAAAACAAAGCATTAAAAAAAGAGCATATTTCAAACAAAAAGTCATAAAAATTGTAATCATCCTCATCAGTTCATTCAGTCTCATGTAATTAATTCTTGTTGACCTTGACCTTTTGTTAACAGTTCTCTGAAGCCATGAGCTTTTCCATTAGTTTTACAAATTGTTACCCAGTTCAGTGGTATGATCTGAAAGTTTATCAAAGACCTGTATTTTAGAGCAAGTGTCAGAATCCTCCCCGTGAATCTCTCTGAAGATGAAACATATTTGCAAACTCATCACAGTAAGACAGTGACTCTGAATGACAGACAAAATGCCCATGAATAAATATAATGCAATTTACAAGGAAATTTGCTTATGGCACATAATGTTTTTAAAAAATAACTCAAATTACAAGTGAAAACATTACACCAGGACATATCAGAATTTTAGAAATTTTATACAATTTTAAGAATACTTATAGTAATAATATTTACCCATAAATATACTGTAAAAGTTTATAATCTCTTATTTGACAATACTTCTCATGGAATTTAACATATCAAATAAGCTGTTCAGTTTAGTATTTTTCTTTTATAAAGGAAGCAGTTTTTTGAGGTGTTTCAGGGGTCCTCTGAAAAACCTTAAATTTATTTTTAGGTCAAGAAAAAGACTAAAATTTGCATCTTGGGTCATTTGCCAAAATATATCAAAAGGTTTGAATATTTGACTAAAAAGATCAGAGATCATTGTGAAACTATATTTAATTATCTATTTCACCAAAATCGCAATAAAATATTTTGAAGAGAAAGACAGTTATGTAATTGTCGTTTAGCTGTTACTATTGAGAAGATTCCATTTTCTTAAGCAATCAAGGACATAAGACAACATAAAACACAGAAAATTATTTTGATAAAACACAGAATATTTGCTTTCTAGGCAAAAAACTTTTCATGATATTTTACCAGGAGCAGACCAATAGTCCAAGAAAACTTTGTTCTTTTTTTAATTAAAAGAAGAAAACTATTTTTAATTTTGTACCAGTTTACTTTTAATATTTAAACTCACATACTTTATTAAATTAATTCCAATCTTATTTAGCTTGACCACACATTAAATTTTCTCTTTCAAGATTCCTTTTCACAAACCTTCTACAACTTTCTTGTACAATTTAGTTTGTCTCTTGTCTTGTTCTCTTATGAATTCAGAAATAACTAACTTATTTTAAGATAAGCAGTCTTCTTTTAATTTTCTTAAAATTCACTTCCATACCTTATGTCTTCTTTTACCAAAAATGTATATTAATTTTTTCCATAGTAATTAGAATTCTTAACCCTTAGAAATCTTAATTTCTAATGAAAATTTATATGTAAGCATTTATGAGTATTCACATCAACATTTTATAGATTGGCAAAGCCATGAATACTTTTCATAACCTCTAGAAATATAGACTCTTTTACTGGAAAATATATTTCATAATTGTTAGAAACATATGCTTCCTTAACAAGGCACAAAATATTTTATGAACCGATTTAAATTTATCTTTTAGTTTTTCTGTAATAAGTATCTAAAAGTAGATCAACTTAGACTTATTTAATAATTGATGTTTCAGTATTTTATTTTGTTTGGAAATTATCTAGATATCCGCTGTTTTAACTTAACTCATCATTTAATTCTATTTAGCAAATCTGTAAAGTTTCAAGATACCAAAAGATTTTGGAAACTGTTTTTCAGTATATATACTATAACACATATGATTATTGTTAAAAAGTTTCACCCAAACCTTTTTTATTTTACTTACATCTATTTAATTTGTAAGTTCTTAAAAATTATTGGGGGGCATTCCAGTTTTGGGTGCCCCCACTCATTAGAGAGCTTTTACTTCTTTCCTTTCCTAATAAACTTCACTACTTCAAAAAAATATATATTGGATCACCCATAAATATTCTATGAGATATCCATGTCAATTATTATTATCCCAAGCTGTCTTTCCTGCTGGCAAATTTTTCAACAGAGATAACATGAACTTATTTTTGTAATCCCAGGTAAATAAAAGTATTATACTTAATACTGATAACTTTGAAGACAAGACTGTTTCAATTAAACCAACAAGCTTAAACTAGTTTTAGTGTCAAATATTTTTGTAGAACCTGAAAAATATTTAGGTTAATTTGTTATAGTTCTTTATTTACAAGTACTTAATTTCTTTAAGCCAATGAAATAGAACTCTTTATAAATTACTTTTTTATTTAGTAATACCATCCATAGGTAGGAAAATACCATACATAGGTAGGAAAATACCATATCATACATAAAACACATAGACAAACACAGAGGTTACAGAGATCACAAACACAGAGTTACGAATATTTGTAGAGAAGACAAGTTTTCATCTGCCCAATTTCCAACAGTCATTTTCATTTTAAGGAATGGCTCTTAAGTCCTAGAGATGATGAGTAGAAAATCTGCATCATAAAGGCACAGAGAAAGAATCCAAGTTAAAAATTCCTTTTGTTGTTTTTAATTTGTTCTCATCCCTGGTGGGAGCCTTTAGCTTCTATTTCATACTATGTGGGCTCTGGCAATCTTACTGATTCCCCTTAGCATATTTAATTAATACCGTTTGATTTACATGCCGTCTGTTTTACAATACTAGGTAGAGGGAATGTTTCCTAATCCAATAAAGTTTCCCCATCTCCATAATACAATCAGGTAAAAGAGACACACTCATATTACATAAAGCTTGTTCAAAAATACCAATTCTATAAACTTTTGCCTTCATCCCAACAACTCTTGCTATTCCTATCTCTAACCTCCATTAGGACGTAACAAGTTTTTTTGTTTTGGGGTTTTTTTTTTACAATACTGGGTAGGGGAAAAGTTCTCCAGCCAGACATAATATTTATTCCTATTAAACATTCAGGTAAAGGAGAGACAACTTCTTTACATGATAATACCTGCTTGTTAAACATTCGAACTTTTATGTTATTAACCATTATGTTTTTTATAGTCTCTCAATCTAATTGGACACTCAAGTCCTCACCGATGGGCTCTTGTACCACAGTGTGTGCATGGAGGGGTCCTGATGAACCAGCCGAACGGCTGCCCCAAACTGCTGTCTGGTCAGATTTCTCATTTTAATCTCTTTAAAATTTCTCTAAACTGGGGTAAATAGAGCAGACCTGTTTGGGGAAACTTTAATATTGGGGGACAAGCAGGAGAACTCTTTGTCCCACCCATTTTGGGGTAGTGCTGTATTAAAACCTTTGTTGTAATTCTATCAATGTCTGTTGTATTTATACCGTTTCTTAATATCCATTTAAAGATTTCCACCCTGCTGGGATGAGACCTGGGACTCTTCCCTTTCTGTTTCCTCTTTCTTTTGTTTCTATCTATATTTGCTTTATTCACTTTATTTCTTAATAACCATTTAAAAATTGTTGGGAACAGAACTGTGACTCTCCGTGCAGCTCTTGCCATTCTCTTGTTAATTAACCTAATGTTTTTATTATCATCTATAAAACCTATGGGGGAAGCTGAGACAGCAAATTTGTTTTTGTTTGTTAAGCTAGTCATTATATTTCTTTGTATCTATTTTCTTATAAGTACTGATAAAACAGCTGTATACAATAAGAATTATCTAAAGGAATTCCCAATTTAAAAGATTCTTCCAATTCAAAGCATTCATTGTCTGACCAGTGACAATAGGATCTATTAATCTCAATAGCAACTTAAAAGAGTAGGCCTTTTTATTTAACTATGGATGCAACAGGCATCCATAGACCTCACAAGATCCAGACACTTACTCTATGAATAGCCTAAGAAACATAAAGGAACCTGTCTTTAAACAGTTGATCCAAAACATAAGGAATCAATTTTTCCCACTCTGAACAGAATAATGTTTTAGATTCCCGAAACTTGGATCCACAGCCTTTTTGGCTGCTTATCAGATGCATATGCATCCTCCAGCTGGTGGAGAAAATGACTATCTCTGGGAGGAGTGAGATCCACAGAACGCGAGTACTCACACTAAATCTTTACCGTCATGTTTGCCCAAGAAACTAGTTTCTCCAATATTTTCCACTAACCTAAATTTAGAAAGAGAAAAGACAATGGAGGAAACATAACATAGTAAAGGCCATATATGACAAACCCACAGCTGACATTGTACTCAATGGGGAAAAGCTAAAAGCATACCCCTTAAGATAAGGAACAAAACAAGAGTGTCCACACTCAATAGTTTGGTGGTTACCTGGGGAGGGGGGAGGAAGGGGGAGCAAGAGTTGGGAGGGGGAGGTGGGAGTGGACACCAGATATATGGTGATGAAAGGGGAGCTGATTCTGGGTGGTGAGCACATAATACGATGCATAGGTGATGTGATGTGGACTTGTACATCCGGAAACTATCTGATTGTTACCAATGAATGTGACCCCAATAAATTTAACAATAATAATAATAATAATAATAAAGACATTCAAAACATGAATTCAAAAAAATAACCCAAGGGTATCCACTTTCACCACTTTTATTCCACATAGTACTGGAAGTTCTAGCCATAGAAATCAAACAAGAAAAAGAAACAAAGAGCATTCAAATTGGAAAGGAAGAAGTACAACTGTCATTATTTGCAGATGACATGATACTCTATATAAAGAATCAAAGCTATTAGAACTGATAAATAAATTTAGTAAAGTAGCAGGATACAAATTAACATCCAGAAATTGGTTGCATTTTTGTATACCAATAACAAATTATCAGAAAAAGAAATTAAGAAAACAATATAATTTGCAATTGCATATATAAAAAAAAACCTAAGACTAAATTTAATCAAGGAAGTAAAAGACCTATACTCAGAAAATTATAAGACATCAAAGAAGAAAATTAAAGAATATACAAATAAATGGAAATATATATCATGCTCAGGGATAGAAAGAATGAATATAGTTAAAATGTCAATACTACCCAAAGCAATCTATAGATTCAGTGCTTCCCTACCAAAATATTAACAGCAAACTAGAACAAATAATCCTAAAATTTATACAGAACCCTAAAAGACCCAAAATAACCACAGCAAGCCTGAGAAAGAACAAAGCTAGAGTATTATACTACTGGATATCAAATTATACTATGAGGACCATAGTAATCAAAACAGCATGGTACTGGCATGAAAACAGACACATAGATCAATGGAACACAATAGAGAGCCCAGAACTAAATCCATGCCTATATGGTCATTTAATCTATGACAAAGGAAGCAAGAATATACATTGGGGTAAAAACAGTCTAGTCAATAAATTGTGCTGGGAAAATTGGACAGATAAATGCAAAAACGCCAAAAAATCAAAAACAACAACAACAAAAAGAAAGAAAGAAAGAAAGAAACAGGATCATCTCCTTACCATATACAAGAATAAACTCAAAATGGATTAAAGACTTAAATGTAAAACCTAAAACCATAAAACTCCAAGAAGAAAAGCGTAGGCAGCAAGTCTCATCTATTACTAACACTTTTTTCTGATCTAGTTCCTTGGGCAAGGGAAACAAAAGAGAAAAGAAACAAATGGGTCTACATCAAACCAAAAACTATTCAGAGCAAAAGAAACCCATCAACAAAACAAAAGACAACCTACAGAATGGCAGAAGATATTCGCTAATGATACATCTGATAAGGCATTAGTATCCAAAAATTTTGGAACACTCATAAAACTCAACACCCTCCAAAACTAACAATCCAGTGAACAAATGGGCAGAGGACCTGAATAGACATTTCTCCAAAGAGGACCTACAGATGACCAATAAACATGAAAATATTCTCAATATCACTAATCATCAGAAAACTGCAAATAAAAACCACAATGAGCAATCACCTCACATCTGTCAGAATAGCCATCATCAATAAATCAACAAACAAGATGTGTTGGCAAAGATGTACACAAAAGAGGACCCTTATATGAGTACACTGTTGATAGGATTGCAAGCTGGAATAGCCACTATGGAACACACTGTGGTGGTTCCTCAAAAAATTAAAAATAGAACTACCTTATGACCCAATAATTCCACTCCTAGGTATTTATATTAAAGAAATCCAGGGGGAAGCAGGGATGACTCAGCATGTTAAGTGCTTGCTTTGCAGCCCCAGGGTCTGAGGATCCAATCCCAGCCCCGCCCATGCGGACACATATGCTGAACTGGGGTGTGCCAGTTCGGTTCTCACTGGTGTGAGCCTCCTATGTGAGAGGCACCTAGTTCAGCTCCCACCCCAGGGCTTGCTTCCCATGTGGGAGGCCCCCGGCCCAGTTCATGCCCTGCGAGCCCAGTTCCTGCCTTGCCGGCCTGGTTCCTGCCCTGCGCAGCCTTGCACCCACCTGTGGAGTAAAACCATATCAAAAACTAATGATGTACAACTATGGAGACTGCTCTTGGCCCTCCCCCTTCTCTCTGTTTCTGTCAAAAATAAAATAAAACAAAAGACAAAACAATAAATATCAATCAATCAATCAATCCAGGGGATGCTGGGATGGCTCAGCGGGTTAAGTGTTCACCTGGTAGCCCTGGGGTCCAAGGATCAAATGCTGGCCCTGGAAAAAAAAAAAAAATCCCAGCCCTGAAAAAAATTTTTTTAATCCCAGCCAGGGCCCATGTGGACCCATATGCTGAACTGTGGGTGCTTCCCATGTGGGAGACCCCCAGTTTGTTTCTTGCTGGGGCGAGCTTCCAATGTGGGAGGCCCCTGGTTAGGCCCCCCAGCTCTCAGGGGCATGCCTCCCATGCAGGAGGCCTCCAGCCTGGTTCCTTCCGTCTGCAGCCCTCCACCCACCAGTGTGGAACAAAATCATGTCAAAAACTGATGACGTACAACTGTGGAGACTGCTCTGGGTCCTCCCTCTTCTCTCCATCTCTCTCTGTCTCTGTCTCTCTCTCTCTCTCTGTGTCAAAAACAATAAAATAAATTAAAAAAAAGAAAAAAAAAGAAAGAAATCCAGAACACGAATTAAAAAAGATATATGCGCCCCTATGTTTACTGCAACACTATTCACAGTAGCCAAGATATAGAAACAACCAAAATGTCTATCAATAGGTGATTGGATAAAGAAATTGTGGTATGTATGTGTGTGTGTGTGTGTGTGTGTGTGTATACATTATATATATATATATATATATATATATATATATATATATATATATATATAATGGAGTATTACTCTGTCATAAAAAGAAATGAAATCTTACCATTTGTAACAACATGGGTGGATCTAGAGGTTATTATGTTTAGTGAAATAATCAGACTCAGAAAGACAAATGCCATATGTTCTCAGTTATCTGTGGAATCTGTGTAATAGAATAAACGAATGAACAAAACAGAAACAGACTTTTATAGGTCCAGAGAAGAAACTTTTGGTTGCTAGATGGGAGGTGTTGGGGGATGAGTGAGTAAGGTGAAGGAATTAGGGAGTACAAATTGGTGGTTACAACATACTCATGGAGACGTGAAGTATAGTGTGGGGAATACAGTGAATATTGTTGCAAAAACTATGTATAGTGTTGGATGGGTACTAGACTTACTGGTGGATCACTTCACAAATTATGTAAGTGCCTAAGCACTGTGTACACCTGAAACTAATATAAAATAATATGGAATATCAACTATAATTAAAAATATGTTTAGTCACATGATGTAAAGTATAGCATAGGGAATATAGTCAGTGGTATTGGAATAGCTATATATGCTGTCACGTGGGTAGTGCACTTTTGGAGGGTTATCATTTTGTGAGGTGAGTAAAGGTTTAATCACTACGTTGTTTTGTACACCTGAAATAATGAAAAAGGAAGAGAAAAAAAGATTCTTGCCACTTTGCTTGCACTGCATCCTTCAGACAGAGAGTTGTGGTGGGTGCTGATGTGGTAAGAACTCTTAACCTTCAGCAGCCTGTGTCAGATGCCCCTGGGCCCCTGGATCTGCCGCAGTCCAAAAGCAGTGTCTAGCCAGTAAAGTCTGGGTGGCTCATCAAAACTGTGGAGGAGGAAAAAATGTTCCTCCTGCCTTTCTAAATTCTTCTGGCTGGACTAATAGTCCAATTAACATGAGACAGATTAACAGAAGAAAATGACCAAATTTATTTTGTATGTACCTATGGGAATTCCATAAGTATCTGGGATTGAGGACAGACACATTGGGGAGTGAGGCTTGCGTGCCCTTTTGGAGCTAAGGAGGAGGGGAGATGTGGTTTGAGACTTCAGAAGTCAGGAAGGCAATTCACATGGCGATAGAAAAGCCAATGCTTGGTAAACAAATGTTTGCTGGGCCATCTTTAACAATGGGACATAGAGGACTTTGACAAACGGGCCTTGATAGGTTGCTCCCTGTCTGTCACACCTGGTTCATATTAAACTCTAGTTATCTATGATAATAGCTCTCTTTCTAACAGATCATCTCTCTAAATTCTCTTATGGTATGCAATTAAGGGGAAAGTTAAAGGTTCTTTCTGAGTCTTTTGTTCCTTAAAAATAACCAGCTTAAAAGAAACAGTACCCCAAAAGGCATATTTTGGGGTGGCAGACTCTGCTTCCCCTCCCTGGCTTGTATATCTTCCCATTGTTTCTATGACAACCAGAAAACACTTCCTCCATGTTTACACTGCGTACTTGGCATTCTATTAATAGTTCGATGGTCACCTGTGCGTTTACCCGTCACACAGTATCTTGTGTTCCCAGTACCTGGTATTCAGCTGGTTTGTGAAGACAGTAAAAACAACAGACGAATACAAGTGAGCATTGCCATGAAAAGGGCCTTGTCCAGCAGTCAGGAGCCTCAGGTTTAGAATCTTGACCTTGATTGAGTCATTTCCCTCTCTCTCTGAGCCTAGTTTTCATAACTGGGCTGAGGAACCTTTTCTAGGAGATCTCCAAGTTTCCTGGTAGCTCTGACACTTTGGGATCTCTCATCGGCACCCAGAAGGGTTCACTTTACTGGCTCTCTTGTCTTCCAGGCTGTGAGAACCCACCCTCACCCTGTCCTGCTCATTCAGTGTGTTCCTATTCTTTCAAGATGTGCTTTGATTATTGACGCTTTGTAGTATAGACTGAAGTCAGGGAGCGTGATGCCTCCAGCCTTATTTTTTTTCAGAGGCCTTTTGTGGTTCCATATGAATGTGATAGTTTAAAAAATCTATTTCTTGAAAGAATACCTGTGGGCAGTGTTCACAGTGACCAGAACATGGAAACAACCAAAATGCCCTTCGATAGACGACTGGATAAAGAAGATGTGGTACATTTACACAATGGAATACTACTCAGCGATAAGAAATGATAAATTACAGTCATTTCTGGCAACATGGATGGACCTAGAGACCATCTTATTAAGCAAAATAAGTCAGACTGAAAGAATCCGGAAACATATGACCTCACTTATAGGTGGAATATAAAAGTGAAAGTAACAAAGACACAGAGACCTATGGACACACTCAATAGCTTGGTGATTGCCTGAGGGAAGG
>PVKE010017624.1:0-30531 GCA_004027555.1 Craseonycteris thonglongyai
AGAGAAAGAGAGAGAGAAAGAACTGAACTGGGGGAACTCCCCAGTTCAGCATATGGATCCACACGGGCCGGGCCGGGATTTGATCCTCGGTCCCCGGTGCTGCAAAGTGAGCGCTTAACCCACTGAGCCATCCCAGCTTCCCCAGGAGCACAGTTCTTAAGGGGGAATTATCAAATTGGAGGAAAGCAGGGTGGGTGAGGGGGAGAAATTAACTAGAGTAATGCTGGTGAATTTACTGAGACTTAGCTAACAGCAAAGGAGATGGAAAGAAGTGGATAGATTCAAGTTGTTCAGTGGATAAAATCAAAAGCATTTGCTTGTTGAGTGGATTTGGGAACTCAGGAAGAGGCAGAAGTTAAGAGAGCACAGATTTCAGATTTGAAAAGCATGTGCACATTCACTGGGCTAGATAATCCTCGAAGAAGAGATGGCTTTAGGAAGACGATGACTTAGTTAAAAACACACTGAGATATCAGCGAGACATGAACTTATTAAGAGGGTCAACTGGATGTATGGACACAGGATTCTGAGAGAAGCCAACCTGAGATTAGGAGTCACCACAATATAGCTGTGCGAGCTGATGAGACGTCCTACGGGAAAACGGACATAGACAAGCCCGTTTAAAGTTAGCTGGAAGAAAATAAACAAAGGAACCCAAAAGAAACATCCTGAAGTTAGAAAATCAGGTTTCCCTTGTTGGAAGTGTCAAGGAGAGAGGAGCAACACAGCTGAGAGCTGGTGAGAGCCAGTGAGACTGAGAGGTGTCCGCTGGAAGCAGCAAGGTGACATGAGCACCTTGCAGAGTAGTGTGGGTGGGGCTGAGGGGTGTCCAGGGAGGAAATGGAGATCAGGCAGATGACTGGAGACGTATGACCTGGACAGGGAGAAGGGAAATGAGGAGAGACTGAATTTATTCCCATGAAGATGAGAAAGTCTTATTATGCTTAATTTCTGATGAGAAAGATCCAGTAAAAGACTGAACGTAGAGAAAAATAAAGAATTATTAACATGATAAGGTTATAGAGAAGGTAGGAAGGATGGGATCCAGACACAGGCTAAGGTGTTCTTTAGACTTCATTTACAACAATCTTAATGAATCACAAATGTAGATATTAAGTATAATTAAATATTTTAAAATATAAAATTGTACTATATTTCAGATACATGCAGACATTTACAGAACAGCACACTTTTTTGCTGTGTTGTATTAAGAATACAACAGATAAGATTTAAATCATGAGCGAGCAAGGGGAATTCCACAGCTGGCCTCTGCAAAGAAAAAACAGGAAGTGGTGTCTAGGCTCTGACTTGAGATGCTGTCAGGAGCAGTCACTATCTGTCCTGGAAACATACTTTATTTTTCATATGGAGCTTTATTAAGATTGTAAACCATCTGAACAATTCTTGCCATCCTTAAAATATTAACTTGTATTCTGTGTAAGGTCAATACCTAGAGGTACACAAAACTGAATAGTTGTGTTTTAGGGTGGAGGGGGTTGGGGAAAGTATCTCTTCCAGTGACATCTCTACATAATTACTTGCCATCACAGTAAAATCAATATTAAAGATCATGAACTAATACATTGGAGTAGGTGCAACTAAGAGAGGAAATAAAAAAGTTCAGTGCCACTGTGTGAACAGGTTTGCATCCTGATACAAACAGACCAACTATATAAAAGCACATTTATGGGACAACAGGGAAATTTAAAAACTGACTGATGATTATATGATATCAAAGAACTATTTTAGATACTTTGGGGTGTGGTTATAATGCTGCAGTATCTTTTTAAAAAGTTACTGAGCAGCAGCAATAAAAAAAAAATGACCTATGGATATATATGTACTACAACATGGAGGAATCTCAAAATAATTATCCTGAAAAGAAATGGCACAAAATAGGTACATACTATGTATATAATTCCATTTATACAAAATTATAGAAAAAGCAAACTAATATATGGTAACAGAAAGCAGATCAGCAGTTCCCTGGGGAAGTAGATAGGGGGTGAGAAAGATAAGGACTACAAAGACATCTGAGAACTTTGGGGGAAGATGAATATGACCAGTAGCTCAATTATGATAGTGACTTTATGGACATATGTCCAAACTTATCAAATTGTACACTTTAAACTTAATGTATGTCAATGTCTAACCACTATGCTGCACACCTAAAACTGATACAAATAATGGCTGTCAACTGTAACTAAGAAATACAAACCAAACAAAAAAGCTGTTTAAGTCTTAAGAGGTACATACTAAAATATCATGGGTGTAAAATGTGACATACAGAAAGTGCTTTAAACTCTCCGGTGGGGGTGGGAATAGGCACAACAAGACGGCCCCCACTGACAGCTATGGAACGCAGGTCCCTCTGTGTATATCTGATAATCTTCCTAACGAGATTTTTAACAGACTGGTTATTTCATCTAGTTTTCTCCTATTCTTACAGCTTTGCCTAAAAACTCATGTATTGTACACTAGTAAAAATGGTGTGACATAGTATAATAAACATTTAATTTCACATCTGATTTCCATCAGAACTTAATATTTTCCTCATTCCTTCTGATGCCTTACAATTCTAAAACCATTCCCTATCCACTTCTTATCTTCCTCCTAAAACTATTAGATGTAGTTTAAGTTTTTTTTTAATATATGCTACAGAGCTACCAAGTAACATATGGCTAGCTACAATGTCAATTTTATATCATTCATGCACTCACATTACATGTTCCTTTGAAAATAAAACACTATGTAGAAAACTAACAACATGAAACTACGGAGACTGCTCTGGGCCCTCTCCTCTCTCTCTCTCTCTCTCTCTCTCTCTCTCTCTCTCTCTCTCTCTCTCTCTGTGAAAAACAATCTAAAATATTTAAAAAAAGAAAACAACAAAAATGGGTTCAACCATAAAGTCCCGTGGCAAGGAGTTTAGTGTAATTCAGAGGCCCCACAGCAGTTCTCCCATTTTCTCAGCGCTGCCCTTGACCCTCTTCCTGTGAGCTTCAGTCTCAGGCTGGTGGCAACAGAGCTGCAAGACTGGACCTCCCATCTGTGTGTAACGGCACACAGAGGTCGAGCTCTATCAAAATCAAGGTGAATTTCCCCTGTGGTCTCCACGGAACTTCCTCTGGCACCGTTTCTTCTACCCAGCCCCTCCCACACTCAAGTGTCTTCACCGCACACACAAGGGTCCAAACAAGAGGAGGGGTGGAACCGATGCTGTGGTGACAATGATCATGTTCATCAAGGCACCTACTACAACAGTTAAAAATTACCAGGAAAATGTTTTTAAAACATGGAATATAAAAATCAGAGGAGGATTATCATGTCGTTACTGTTCCAGCAGGCCCTGCTCTGACTTCCCACTGGTGTCTCTGCTTCGGTGTGTCCTGTGTGAGCTGGTGCTTGTTCTCCAGGATGCCTAGGCCCCTTCTTCCCACTCCCATGTCTTCACTTTATTGACTTGGCTGATGACCACGCATCCATTTCCTCTTTTCTGCACTTTAGACTGTACGTTCTGCTGCTTATCGCACACCTCCTCCATGTGAATGGTGAGACGATACTCAAATTTCCTGTGTCCAAACTGAACACATAAGCTAACTTCTGTAACCCTTTCTCCCTTCCTTCCCTTCTGGTACAGGATTCTCCCCGCTGTCCCTCCCTCCTGCTCCCTCAGACCATCACATCGGATCAGCACCAGTCACACCCTATGGACTCTACCTTTACTCCCTCTATCGCCAGGTCACTGGACGGCTTTCCACCTGGACCACTGCAGTAGCGGCCCAAAGTAATTGCTTCCACTTTTACAACCTTTTATCTCCTCCCAACATTCTTCACCCTGTAGCTAGATAAACCTATCTGAAGTACAAAACTGATCATGTCACTCACCCCTTGAAAAACTCTCAATGGCTTTCCGAACTCTGGGGATAAATTCAAACTGTACAGCCTATGAAGTCCAGTTATCTGTCCCATTGCACCTCTTATGTCCTTCCCTGCATTCTAAGCTTTTACATGCTACTTGCAGTTCCCTAAATATACTCACTTCTGTGCCCACTGATTAGAAGGATCTTTCCTACTACTCCGTGACCTGACTAACTCAGGCCTTCCTTCGGTAAACCCTCTAGTCTGGGATTAGGTGCTCCTGTGTGCTCCCAGAGAACCTGAGTTTGCCTCTACCAAAGTAAAATTGACAGCTCTCACCAAATTTAAATTTTCCAGTGATGGAAAGTATGCTCCTATTCTGAGAGGACGTATAAACTGCGAGTCCACAACGGCTTGTGCCATACATGGCACACAGCATCTCATCAACAAACTTTTTTTTATGAGTAAGTTTATGAATTTATAAACATTACATCCACATAGCTTTTAAGGCTGAATTTTTCAAACACATTTTTATAGTAATATAAATACTTCACCTCCCTCATATTTCTAGAATAGTGATCAAGTATAGCCTCTAGAAAAACAATGACTGCCTGATCACTTAAAAGTTAAAACTTTTTCCAAGACGACTAGTCTTGGGGCAGCTTAGTATGCCAACACATGCCACAAGTTAAGGTCAGGTGCCACAGGAGGACAGGAGGCCTAAGGTGAGCACTCGCATGGTGTAGCCTGAAATAGTCCTAGAAATGGACAGTGAATGAGGAATGAAAGTGCCTGTCACCTGGGGAAAGGACAAAAAGATATACTTTCAGGCTGTTAAACAGGGATCCCTTGGCTTAGACCAATGTTAACAAAAGGATGAAACAGAAAGATATGCTACTGGCTTAACTATGTGACCTAGAGAAAGTCCACTGAGTTGTTAGAAACTGAATCTCCTTCCTGTGAAGTTTATCAAATAAACCCACAATTCTCAGGCTGTGTCAATCACACGGCACACACCCAGGGACTCCTTGGGACTTCTTCAACTTGGGGGGAAACACAAGGGTATGCAACATACAATGGTGCTGTGTGAACTACTAATTGGAGATAATTCCATATTTCATCACTAGAGCACACACTCTTCAATGGCATTCCTTTGCAAAGCAAGAGTTTTCAGTGGTTGCTGTGAAAAAAGGACCCAGATCTGTATAGAAGTCAGTATGAAACTAGAGAAGAGGGTGGTGGTATTCAGTTTGTGTCAGGCCTAACAGGCACACACATCCTGTGAGTATTCATAGCTATTTAAGAATGAAATGAAGTTATTTTTTCTTTTAATTTATGTGTATTACTTTTCAATGGCAATTAAGTTGTTGGGGCATATACTAAGTGGCTTAGACCAAACTAGTTAAATATTAAATAAATCAGTAAAGTATTTCTCTTGGCTTATGGGTGCCATGAAAATGATTACTAAAGTGTTGAGGGCAGCAAAACCAGTAAGTGTGGGGATGCTGAGGTAGCTCAGCGGTTGAGTGCTTGCCTTGCGTTTCCCAGCCCCAGCTTGTGCAGCTCTGTGTGCTGAAATATGGCACAACCAGTAGCCAGGATGGCTCAGTAGTGAAGGTTCTTGACTCCCATGCAGGAGGCCCTTGGTTTGGTTCCTGCCCTGCACGGCCCCACATCTACCTGTGTGAAATGAAACTAGTCACAACTAATGGTGTACAACTATGGAGACTGCTCTGGTACAACTATGGAGACTTCTCTCTGTCTCTGTTTCTTTCTGTCTCTGTCAAAAACAATAAAATAAATCTTAAAAAAAACACAACTTTGGGCTCCTAAAAATGAAATCAATTTCCCATAGCTAAACACTACTGACAGTCCATGGCTTGTGTTTCTTACTAACTTCACCTGCTCTTACAGTAGGCAAGAAGATGGCCTCTAGTACAGCTTTTCTTAAGAGAAGGCTCTGTTTACTTATGCTATGTGCAGGACTCACAGACAGCTAATACCATTCCCAGTACATATCTTCATGAACCTTTAGTATATGCATATGTAATTTACATAACAGAGACATGCAGATATATTTGTGGATGTTAAGATATGCAGTGAGAACATTACCCAACCACTACTTAGGTAGATACTACAAGAATAAAACCAAAAACCACACAAGACAAAGAGTGATGGAGGGGAATAAAAGCTAAAGAGGGAATTAAAATAGTAGGCATGCATATCGTTACTATATATGAAAGTATCTGGATTAACAAGGTCTAGAAAAATGACAGATAATAACAGGTGGCAAGGAGAGCCTTTTAAAATGTTAAAACTGCTGATTTCACTGTAACTTATCAAAACTAGTCTCATAATTCAATTTTATATCCAATAGGTATGTTCATTTCCATCTGGGTAAAATTTACCAAAACACATACCAGGTACTATAAAGAAAAGTAGTCTCAAAATGCAAAGGCTCTGCCATTAATTCATTACACTTAACTTAGTTTACTAGTTAACTTCTTAACATAGTTTCCAAATCTGCATGTGCATGTATATACATGCATTTGACTACACAGATATTTGCTTAGATACCTTTCAGAGCTAAAATGTTATGACTGTATGAAAATAGAAAACAAATCACAAATAAAAACAAAACAAATAATGTCCCAACTGCTAAAATGGAGAAATATAAGACCAGCATAAGAAACAGCTTTCCAAGGAACTAAAAGTTCAATCTACAAAAGTAAGTGGGACAAACACCAGAAATAGCTTACCTAAAAATATCAGAACAATATTTATTATGTACCAGACCATAAGAAAACCAGACCAACCTTTAGAGCATATAGGACTTAAGGAGTTATAGGTGAGGTCTTAGAATTCGTTTTGCCTATGAGAGCTACTAATAAAATTGATCTGTAATACTATTTACCCATTATACGCAAGTTTAAGGTAGAGAAGGATAAAAAGCAGAATGTTTTTCACTGTGTGTTTGTTTATAGATGAACAGATTAAATGTTTGTGAAAATGTTCAATATACTAGACATCATAATAATCAGTCCTAGATAATTATTAAAATACCACTATACCATCAGGTCCCAGAAATTATTTAAATTTGAATTTCTCTCTAGTTACAGACTACATAAAATTGCAAACATTTTTAAAAGATTTTATTGTTCTTGACAGAGACAGAGGGGGAGGGGCCAGAGCAGTCTCCATGGTTGTGCGTCATTAGTTTTCAACATGGTTTCAGTCCACATAGGTGGGCAGGGGCCACGCAGGGCGGGAACTGGGCTGGGGGCCTCCCACATGGAAAACACACCCCAGTTCAGGATACGGGTCCAGCATACCGGTCCAGCATACCGGTCCACATGGGGTGGGGCCAGGATTTGATGCTCGCTCCCCAGGACTACAAAGCAAGTGCTTAACGCACTGAGCCATCCTGGCTTCCCTTGCATGAACATTTTATTCTTCTACAACAATAAACAGTTATTGCCCTTGACCATCAGCTCTTAAGTGGTGGTACAGCATACCCCCAGGGGTACATTCTGGGCTGTTCGGGATATGTGGAAATAATCAGTAACTATTTAATTGTTATGAATATTGTAAAATTAAATCTGTGATTTGTTCTTTTACTGTAGTAATTTTTCTTTCTAACTCATTAGCTAATTTCCACTACTTTACATTAACATAGGCACTGAACAAGTGTCAGTACTCAAAATCAACTGTTTTAAAAACAAAAGGGGGAAAGCTGGGATGGCTCAGCGGGTTAAGTGCTCGCTTTGAAGCCCCAGGGACCTAGGATCAAATCCCAGCCCCGGCCCATGCAGACCCACATGCTGAGCTGGGGTGTGCCCCCAATTCAGTTCTTACCAGGACCTATGTGGGAGGCTCCTGGCCACAGCCCTGCGCCCACCTGTGGAGTGAAACTATATGGAAAACTAATGTCAACTGTGGAGACTGCTCTGGGCCCTCCCCCTTCTCTCTCTGTCTCTGTTTCTCTCTGTCAAAAATCAATAAAATAAATCTTTAAAAACAAAAGGTACAATTTACAGAAATGGGTTTAAAAGGGGTACACAAACAGAAAAAGGTTGGGAACCACTGTCCTAGACTTTACCTGCTCAGTACTGATTTTTTAAATAATAAAGTTGGAATTCCTTAACAGTATTACATTTTTTACTATTTGTATATACCAGGCCATGTGAGAATCAGAACTCAATCCACACTTAACTCTAGGCAAATAAAATCTTAATCATCTTAATTCTTGTTGTTTCTAGGTTTATAAAACCCAGGAGTCAGTAAAGCAAAACAAAATCTAATGCTATTTGGTGTTTTAGAAGAAACTTTATTTTAGCCATTTTAAGAATTCACCACCGTATGAAAAGATGCAGCTTTGCATGCCACTTATACAAATGACAGAACTTGTAACTGAAGACTGTTTTCTAAATACACACAATCTCCCAGATGTAATCACATGCTTACAAACAATAGATCTTTTAAGAAATGGTTCAGTAGTCATATAAGTGGCAGTTAATAGGAGCTCACACTGACTACTTAACATGACGTCCTCGATGAGGAAGATTTTCTTTATGAGCATAAGGATAGACAGTGTATGTTACTGATCATATATGAAAAGTTTAACTGGAGCCTCTCTGCCATATATATATATATACACACACACACACACACACACACACACACACACACACATATATATATTTATTTATTTATTTATTTATTAATTGTTTAACCACAATGGGGTTTTTTCCTCCTGTTCATCAAAATATCTTTTTCCTGGTTTCTTCTCTTTTCCTTTTAGTGGTAATTATTTTTATCACAATAAAGATAATATCTTGTGTTTGGACTCCAGAGCCCCATTCTCTGACTTGTTCTGTATCAGTGGTCTGCAATGTGATCTGCTGGGATGGAAGTGGAAAAATTCCATTTTTGTTTTTCATCTTTTTAAACATTAAGTTCTATTATGTTTAGTATGCAAGTATATGCTGACATGAATGCCTGGTGGCTACTGACTGCATCTCTTTCTGTAATAGTTACCAGAAACAGAGTAAACAGAAACACTGAGTTAATGTTTAACCATACTTGAAACTACAAAAATGAAAACTGCTACTGTATAAGGTCCTAATTTAATCTGATTCAATTTATCTAAGTGTGTCTTTTTCTGTACTCTGAAAGAACTGATCTCATGCTATTATGTGAATGGAATAAGCTGATGAACAAAAGCATGGCATTTCAATTGGGGGAATTTTATTCTAAGAAATCTCTGATTTGTGTATAATCTGAGACTCAACCTAATAGTCTAAAAATGCAGGTAACTTTTCACTTTCACTATATTAAAATGCAAAATAATGCAAGGTTAAACCTCAAAGAGATGCCATACTTTCCTCCCAAACTAATAAAAATCTGAAAGTCTGAAAATACCAAGTGTTGAGGATATGAAACAATGGTTGGGATACTCACTGGTGGGAATGTAAATTGGTAACACCAAATTTAAAGCAATGTGCCCTCACATGATAAAAGTGAATGTCCTTAGACTTTAGAGCCAGTACTTTCACTCCTAGGTGTATATATATATATATATATGTATATATACACACACACTATTTTCCGGCGTATAAGACGACCCCCTAATTTTAGAGTTAAAACATAGGTTTAGGCCTATATTCGCTGTATAAGACTACAGCCTCGGAAGTGGGGGGTAGTCTTATACAGCGAATATAGGCCTAAACCTATGTTTTAACTGTAAAATCAGGGGGTCGTCTTATACGCCCGGTCGTCTTATATGCCGGAAAATACGGTACCCTAAAGGAACTCAATCATGTGTTCACCAGGCAACATATACACAAAGACACAAAGGGCACTGTTCATAATAGTCCCATATTGTTAACAACCCAGATTTTCAAAAGAACCATAATGGAGAAATATAACATGGTACAGTCATGCAACAAAATGTTCAAGAAAAAGAAAAATGAAGTTCAGATACCTGGATCAATCTTTTACATTTAATATTGAATTAAAGAAGAAAACACAAAAGATTACATCCAGTAGAACTCCATTCACTTAAGACAGCTCAACTAAATCATACTGTTTAGGAATACATTAATAGATGATAAAACCATAAAATACAACAAGAAAGTGATTACCCTAAGAACCAGGAGAGAGTTCCTCCAGGTGTTGGAAGTGGGGCAAACCTGGAAAGCACACTAGGAGGCCTCTGAAGTGTTGGCAATGTTCCATTTCTTAACTAAGTAATATCTGATTCCTATTACATTTCCTTCATAATTATTTACTATATATACCTTTACACTTATATGTACAACAATCTTATAAGTATTAATGTTTTGGTACGATAATGACATTGTGGTTATGGTAAATCATCTTTTAGGGATAAATACTGACATATTTATGAGTAAGTGATACAATATGATTGGGATTTGGCTTCAAAATAATATAGGAAAGGGGAAGGTGGATGGAATGAGATGAACATATCAGAAAAAAAAACTGTTGAAGTTGAGAGACTGTCTGCTTTTGAATTACTACTATTTTTGCTGATGTCACATTTTAAGTAACAAAAAAATGGCAACAACCATATGGCTTGCAAAGAAATGACTTGCCTCATCTTGAGATATATAATAATATACCAATTCAAAATGAATAATGGTCAATTTAAGAAAAGTATGAAAGTATTTTGTTTCTGACATTTACAAACTTACAAAAGCATTCCAATTTCTGAAAATAAATGGCTTTCTATTATCTTTTTATCCCCTTCCCCAACTTGAACTAATTCAAAACACAATGGACACTAACTTACCACTTCATCCTGACTGGCTAAGAGCATAAAACAACAGGGAACACCAAATCCCTTCCATTCCACCCTTATGCCAGTTTGTCTTCAAGCACATATAGACAAATTCCCACTTTCTCCACAAGATATTAAGTCTACAGGGAACACCATGCACCACACCCCAAAGCAGCTGACTCTGTAAGGAAATACGGGGGCCACTCCTGAGGAAAGGCAGGCAGCTCCAGTGTACAAAACAGTCTTAGGAATTTCTAGGTTTAGCAGCATAGTTACACATTTGAATGTGTAACTATGTGATGATCCTCTGTGATGCCTTTCTAAAAAGTAGTAATATTTTTCATTTCTTGAACTGATTAGAATAATTTTCTATTTTTATTAAGTATATTCATCTAAGTGTTTTGAGATGACTGTGGTTATATAATGTGATTTTGTGTGAAATTAGACAAATCAAGAGCATGCACATTTGTGTTTTCAAAAAAAGGAAAAAAGATGACATTTCTACTACACTCACATGTCATTTAGGGTGTATGGAATGTGATTCATGAAAACAGGAGTTCTAAATAAAATCTTTGCCACATGAGACCATTATAGCATAGCACCTGTAGAGCTGCACCCCACACTTCAGCGAGCACACCTTCATTTTACATAAATCCCCTAAAATCACAGAATGCACTCAGCTAGTTTCCGCTAGCCATCTTTTTCAGAGAAGTGCTGACTCATCCTCTTAGGCTACAGTGGTGGCTCTGATGCTTTCAGGATGTCTAAGGCCTCCCAGCAATCCCCACCTGTCTACTGAACATAGCACATGTTAACCAGGACTTGCTGGCTGAGTGTGCAGGAAGGGGACAGCACTGTCTAGTACAGCTGGCCAGTGTGAACTCTCAGGCTAGGCACACAGTAACATTCAAACCACCAGAAAAAGGGTATGTTCTTCCACTTGAGTTTTTGCTCAAAATCATTCAATGATTTCCCATTTCACGAAGAATAAAATTCAGTCTATGCACGGCCTGGAAGGCCATACATGACCTGACCATTAACTACGTCTGTGACCTCACAACCTACCACTGTCACCTAGCCTCAAGCCACTCTGCCTGAAGGTTCTTCTCACACATACAACTTTGCACTTACAAAATCTTTGCCCAGTCTAGTCCCTCTGACTAATCTGTGTGCTGTATTCTTTTAAATCCTAGCTTATATATCACTTCATCAGAGAAGCCATTCCTGTACACCCTTAATACCACCACCTCTCCTCCTCTATCTTCTTCTCCTGCTCTTTTCCCACAGAGCAGTTAGCATCACCTGGCATCAGATACACTTACTTACTTATTCACTAAATATCCCCTCTAGAACAGTAAGAACCATCATGGCAGAAACAAAATCTGTTTTGCTCACTGTTACATCATCAGTGCCTGACTCCATGTAAAAATACCAGTGTTGTTATGTGCACTACCGGTACTCATGGTGACTGTACTTACCATACTTTATACATCTAATTATTGTCAAGACCTGAGGTCCCAAACTTTTTGGCACCAGGGATCAATTTTGTAGAAGACAATTCTTCCATGGACGGAGTGGAGGTGGGGGCGGAGGAGGATAGTTTTGAGATAATTCAAATGCATTATATTTATTGTGTACTTTATTTCTATTATTATTATATATTGTAATATATAATGAAATAATTAAACAACTCACCATAATAGAGTCAGTGGGAGTCCTGAGCTTAGGTTTTGATATAAGTCTGCAAGCAATTGATTTATGATGGTCTGTGTGCAGTCAAACCTCTCCACTAATGTGAATCTGTATTTGCAGCCGCTCCCCAGTGCTAGCATTACCACCTTAGCTCCACCTCAGATCATCAGGCATTAGATTCTCATTAAGAACCTTGCAACCTAGATCCCTCATGTGTGCAGTTCACAATAGGTTTTGCGCTCCCACGAGAATCTACTGCCGCCTCTGATCTGACAGGAAAAGGAGATCAGGTGGTAGGTAATATGAGAGCAATGGGGAGCTATACAAATACAGATGAAGCTTTGCTGGCTCATCTGCCACTTACCTCCTGCTGTGCAGCCCAGTTCCTAACAGGCCATAGACTGATACAAGTTCATGGCCTGTACTTTAGGGACCCCTGGTCAAGACAAATACCGGTAGCATTGTAGATTATCAGTATCATGTGGCAAAACATTAAATGAAGGAGGCATGTAATATGAATAGAAATGAGCATGTAAAATGAATAAAAAGCAGGTCAAGATTCAATATAGGCCATTAAACAGCTTACTAATCATTTCATTTTTATAAATTAAGTTGCAAGGTACCATCCAACTTTAAATTGACAACCTTAGCTGTATCTAGCAACAGCAACTGCAAATTTACACTATAGTCAATTAAAAAGGTTTGAATTACCATGGCTCAGAAAAATTGGGACACTATTATACTGTGATAAAATGGAAGAGTAGGAAGAAAAGGTATGGTTCTTATACTACTACACAGAAAAATGCATTCTATGTTCTTTCCAATATTGGGTTGCTCCATTTTCGCACATGGAATGTGCAAGCCTAGGGGTTGGTAAAGAATGAGTGGGAGAGATGGCATGCAGCACTTAATTTCAGTAAATCCTTCAGAAAACTTTAGACATGACCAAGCAGCTTTCAAAGAAGGTACCGGTACTCTTCAGACTAAATAAGCTGCAAGGATATGCTTTTGTAGACTGTAAATATACATAAAATTATTAATATTAGTGCATTTTTTAAATGTGTTTTTCTTATGCCAACCAACAAGCTATTCTTCCACTGTAGTAACCAAATTGCCCTGTTAATAAAATTTGTGTCATTTTTCTGAGCAAGTCAAAAAGACTAAGAAATCAGATGTTATGGAATTCTTGCAGAATACTTCACACAAATATGTATTAATAATCAATAACATAATACTGTGCACAAAAACTCAACTTGCACATCCTTTGTGTAGCAGAAAATGTATTTCTAATGTCTCACATTTATCTATCCAAGGCCATATGCTCCTGGTATTTAAATTCCTAATCTGTCTTGCTATTTTAGTTATTGGTGATTATACTCTGTCACATATGGAAAAAGATACATTATGAATACCAGCAATAAATAAATTAATCTTTAAAAACATGGCAATATGATTTCTGGTTTGTAGACTGACATATAAGAGTTTAGAAAATGTCACTCCTGTCCATACAAGAAAAAATTGAACACAGTGAAAATCAACAACTCCTCTTAGATCCATTCAAGAACTGGGATCACAGAGAGAACCACCATCCCCAAAATTGCAGAGATAGGCAGATACAGAAAATCACAACTTAACAAAGCAGAAACCTGTGAGCAGAAACTTTCAGGGTATCTAGGACCAGTGCAGGAAAACCTAAACTATAACTGATGAATTGCTGGAAGACCAATGCAGACAAGTTTGAATTAAAAACTCCAGGGAGACCTAGTCTTAGGAGGGCATCACAGCACTTCCGTTGAGTTTTGCCTCCAGGAATTCTACCATGTTCTCAAAGTCCATAAAGAGAAACATCTCCTTGTGCTTTAGCAAAGAGAGAGGAAAGGTGGCCATTTTAAAATAAAGCCAGAGCATTCTGCATTTCCTAACAATCCTACCCTCAAGAGAAACTATTTTATCAAAACCTGCACAACTAACAGTTTACCAGAAACTAACCAGAGCTGGGGGAAAGAAATATACAACCCTAGCCCATTCTAGCCATCCATGTAGGGAAAGGGAAATAATCAACTCCAGACCCCTTTATAGCCTTTTTGCTTCAACTAAGGAGAAAAAAACAAAACTGAGAAGCACTTGTGTAAATCACAACACAAGGGCACAGGCTCACGAAAAGACTAAAGCCTAACCATAGTATATAAAGCTTCCCCTCCCCACCACCTTACCACTACATCAATAGGACTCCTATATAACTGGGGAATATTTAAGAACTCTCTGGGGAATCCCAAAGACAAAAACAAGGACACTGAAGGAAATTTTATCCTGACACCTACAATTACTTCAAACTGTATGGCCTAACCTCTAGCCAGATAAACATAAAACCTCATAATAAAAGATTATTTACTTTAGTTCCTTTTACCCAGTATTATCATGTCTGACTTTCAACAAAAAATTACAAGGCATACTAAAAGCAATATGGCAAGAAAATTCAAGTATTCCATAATTAAAAAAAACTTTTGAAAATGTAATCCCTGGTAATAAAGATAAATTATACACAATAACTTAATGTTACTGTGTTTACCTATAGGTAAACATGCATTCCCTACAATATATATTCATTTTATGCTTACGTAAATTAGAACCTTTCCCTTTAAAGTCAAGAGAAGCAAGAATGGTCAACCATCACGGACTTAGTGAATGCCTTAAGATACCAACAGGACAAGAGGTTTATGTATCAGAAAATGGCTTTAAAAAGTCCCTATATGGAGATATTTAGAAAATATAAAGTGTTCAGTAAAGTATCTGGATAAAAAATTAGTGTATAAAAATGATTAGTTTCCTATATACTAGAAAAATCTATTAAAAATGTAATAGAAAAGAATTTCATTCAGAATAGTAATAAAAATTTTATATAAAAACTCAGGATGAGCCTAGCATCACCCAGGTGGCACAGCCTGAAACCAGAAGCCAGGTTTTCTGGCCCTGACTGTGTTTTCTTCCCCTCACCCTACCAATCTGATGCAGGCATCCCTCAGGTCTTGGTGGCAGGGAACGCGTGCTCAGCTGCAGCAGCCACAGAGCACAGCATCTACAGGATGTTGCGGCTCCGAAACAAACTTTCTTGGGGGCTGAGGGTGGGCAGGCTGGGCTGACCAGAGCCCTTGCAAGGCCCAGGGTCTGGGGTCTGTCTGAGGTTTCCCTCCAAATCTAACAAGATATCTGTAAAACTTACATGGTGAAAGTTTGTTTTACTAAAAAAATATGAAAAAATCTACAGAAATGAAGATCTTCTGTTTCTCAAAGGGATTACTCAGAATTTTAAAGGTGTCAATTCTCACCCGATTATACTCTAAATTTAATGCAATCATAAAATAAACATCTACTGAATTAAAAATATGCATTATAAAACACATATCTCATACAAAGTAAAAAAAAAGGACCCATATAACAATTCAGCTTAAACTATAAGACATTACCAATATAGTCAAAAAAGAAAGAGACCTCTTCAATGAAACAGAAAACTATACTAAGTAACTGCTACAATTAAAACAGTATGGTAGTGGCACAGGTGTAAACATGTGTACCAAAATAATAAATTTAAGAAATGGACTCTTAAATACAAGTAGTATATTATATAATAAAGATGACATTTCAAGTCACTAGTGAACTGTTTTTAGACAGTTGGTTGGCATGCAAAAATAGTTAAACCTCTAGCTCATACCACACAAATCAATCTACACTCCGTGGATCAAACGGCTAAATTAAAAAAAAAAACACAACTAAATTATAAAGCAACAAAAAGGATGATGGTGGAATGAGTTAGCATTAGGAATCTGCATCTCTACCCCAATAACTGCATGGAAGACATCTGTCAGATATAACTATTTTAGAACTCCATCAGCTCAAGGCTTGCAACTTCCAGGGAAGGCTTGGAAGGTAAACTGTAGTTAATTTCAGTCAATGTCAGTTCTTAGCACAATAGCAGCTACCCATAGCCACTCACAGCTGCTGTATTCCTACAGCAGCTTGCACACAGCTTGTGGGAGCCAGAGTGGGCAAAAAAGACCTTGTCCTCCAAAGAGCTCTGCTTCTGACCACAGAGGAACAAAGAGGTAGGCAGCCACCTGACCACACTGTTGTAAGCCCTTCTCCCTCTGGCCAGAGTGACCTCCAGGGTATTTAAAAAGCTAGCACCCATACTCCTTCCACACACCCTACCTCCAACCCCACTTCAGTTCCTTCAGTTTTCCTTGCTTCATTTTGCAGGGGAACGAGATTTTAAAGAGTAGGACATTCATAAACAACTGCATATATGAGTAAAATCAAAAAGCAACTGTGCATGCCCAGGGAAAGGCTTAGAAAAGACCTGAGAGGGCCTTATGGTTACACCTCACTGTTCCTTTTATATTGTTATAATGTAAACAAAACAATAAAATATAAATTCACTTATCCATCCATTCAACCAACCAAGCTACATTTTCCAAGGTATTAGATTTGATCCTTCAGATACAAAGTAAATGTAGTCAGTGTCCTTAAAGAATTAAAAATGTGGTAGAAGAGACTGTAGAACAGTTATTTACTATGCAAGAATTTTCAGGGAAGCCGGGATGGCTCAGTGGGTTAAGTGCTCACTTTGCAGCGCCGGGGACCGGGGATCAAATCCCGGCCCCGGCCCATGTGGACCCATATGCTGAACTGGGGAGTGCCCCCAGTTCAGTTCTCTCTCTGTCTCTGTCTCTGTATCTCTGTATCTCTCTCTGTCTCTCTCTCAAAAATAAATAAATAAATAAAATTTAAAAAAAAAATAAAAAAAGAATTTTCAAGCTATAAGAGAAAAATGAACTAAAGATTTGGTGAGAATATAGATGAGGTATTAGCTCAGTCACAGATAGCTGAGAAAGATTTTGTAGAGGTGATGTTTGATCTGGGCATCTTAAAAGAAGTCAGTTAAGACCACTTTCTATGTGATTTTGGCCATAAAACTATTCCAACTGAAAAATAAAGATAATGTATCTTCTCCAAAGGGTTGCTGTGAAGAAAATGAGATGTGAGGGCAATCTGGCTGTCATATCTTCCACGTACTGATCTTCAAGGCTGACTTAGCTGTTTTATCTCAGGTCATTATCTCCTCCTCTCACTGTTCCTCTACAAGTCACCTAATTGTAGAAGAGCACCACCTTCTCAGTCTTGAACAATGGTCTTGTACCTTGCCATACTAGCATTTAGTCAAAAAACATGCCATTTTCTCTTTTTTCCCCCAAACCAGATGTTCAGAGTTCTAATCTCTGTGACACCCCCACCCCCCCAGAACTGCCTTCAACTTGAGAACCAGTGGTCTGTTTCATAAGCATCCCACCCAATCCATATGTATATTAAATAACATACTTACAGGCTGAGGCTGCTCTGCAATACAGCAGTTGAAACACAGCCAGAATTCACTCATGCTTGTAGTCCAAAGCACAAATGAGCACCAAGCAAGTTTCCAAAACTTCACTAGGGAAGCTTCACAAAGCACACTCCTCAAGAGGATGGATATCCAATGATGTCCAATAATAATTGAACAACTTCTCTGTGTTTCTGTTCCTGGAAGTATCTTACACAGTCAATTTAGTGAAGCAAAAGTACAAACTGCTTCCTTTCTTGGCTTATGGTTCTACAGAGAATCGTTTCTGAACCACCAGGAAGGTATAAAAATCGTTGTCTTGACTCAGAGATTATACAGGTAGTCTAGAAAAAAAAAAGAAAGATTACTTTACTTATTCTTAGCTTTTTTATTCTTAAATCTGTGATAAAATTATTAAATATTTTCCCCAAAAAGCGTTAGGGATAATAGCAGTGAAAGAAGACAGAAACCCTTGCCTTCATAGAGCATTTTATTTTATGACTATGGAAGTATAATTTATTCTAATACATTTTTTTAAATCACTAGTTAAAATACCATGATTGTCATACATAAGTCTCAAATTCCAAAAATAAATACCATTTTTTTTTAAAGATTTATTTTTGTTTTTGACAGAGACAGAGACAGAGACAGAGAGAGAGAGAGAGAGAGAGAGAGAGAGAGGGGGAGGGCCCAGAACAGTCTCCATAGTTGCCTATCATTGGTTTTTCCACATAATTTCATTCCACAGGTGGGCACAGGGCTACAAAGGGCAGGAACTGGGCTGGGGTCTCACCCTGGTGAGAACCCAACTGGGGGCATTCCCCAGTTCAGCATAGGGTCCGCATGGGCTGGGGCTGGGATTCGATCCTTGGTCCTCAGGGCTGCAAAGTTAGCACTTAACCCACTGAGCCATCCCAGGTTCCCCTACAAATACCATTTTCATATAGCTTTCTTCAACTGAATCCTTTGTTGTCATAGACAACCAATGCACAACTATCAACTCTTTGTAGATAATCAGCTATAACTTATCAATAATTAGAAACAAAAATATCACCTTCTTCAATGAAATTACAATTGCACGTGAAAGATGAGTGGGGATTGAACCAAGACATTAGACCCCTGACCCCACCATCACTGGAATAACTGTCATCAAAATACTTTCTATCCTGAGGTGGCCGACCAAGCTGAGACCATCAGAATTCATGTCAAGCAATTTTCCATCTGGAGTTGGATAGTGAACCTACTTAATATCTTTTCTTCATGACTAAGAAGATGTGGACTTGAAGGATGACTACTGCCAGCCACGTGGGAAACTTCATGCAGACGACGATTCTGAGATTATAATGCTACAAGCAGAGACAAGAGAGAAGGAAGTCTGGTTCCAGTCATATCTAAGGCCAGTTTGTCCTGTGCAACTGAGGTTTGGCTTTGTGAGGCAATTTTTTCCTCTTTGGCCTGAAGCTACATTGAAGTGGGTTTCCATCACCTGCAGCCTACTGCAACCATCAAGTGAAGACATCCGGTAAACAGTTGGATACACAGCTAGTTCTAAAGACAAGAAGTTTCGTAACCATCAGTGGATTTTTAAAACATTTTATTTTGTTGTTTTTTTAACAGAGACAGAGAGAGACAGAGAGAAGGAGGCGGGCCCAGAGCAGTCTCCATAGTTGCACATCATCAGTTTATGACAGGTTTTGTTGTACACAGGTGGGTGGGGGGCCACGTAGGGCAGGAATTGTACTGGGGGCCTCCTGCATAGGAGGCAAACCCCCTCAAGCTATGGGCCGAATGGAGGAGGGGAGCGAGAACTGAACTGGGGGGCCTCCCGCATGGAAAGCATACCCCAGTTCAGCATATGGGTCCACACGGGTTAGGGCTGGGATTCGATCCTAGGTCCCCAGGGCTGCAAAGCAAGCACTTAACCAACTGAGCCATCCTGGCTCCCTCCCCCCACCTCCTTTTATTTTAAAGATTTATTTTACTGCTTTTTTTTTTTTTAAGATTTATTTTATTGTTTTTGACATAGACAGAGAGAGACAGAGAGAAGGGAGAGGGTCCAGTCATTCAATGGTTTTATTCCACACAGGTGGGTGGGGGCTGCGCAGGGCAGGAACTGGGCTGGGGGCCTCCTGCATGGGAGGCATGCCCCCTTGAGCCAGGGGCCAAACCAGGGGAGGGGGGGAGGGCGAGAACTGAACTGGAGGCCTCCTGATGGGAAGCACACCCCAATTCAGCATATGGGTCCACACGGGACGGGCCTGGGATTCAATCCTCGGTCTCCAGGGCTGCAAAGTGAGCACTTAACCTGCTGAGTCATCCTGGCTTTCCTATTTTACTGCTTTTGACAGAGAGAGATAGAAACAGAGAGAAACAGAGAGAAGGGGAAGGCCCAGAGCTGTTTCCATAGTTGCATGTCATCAGTTCTCGATATGGTTTCGTTCCACACAGGTGGGCGGGGGGTCCAGGCAGAGCAGGAACCAGGCTGGGGGCATCCCACATGGGAGGCATGCCCCCCAGATGCCTTGAGCCAAGGGCTGAACAAGGGGACAAGAACTGAACTGGGGGCCTCCCACATGGGAAGTACACCCCAGTTCAGCACATGAGTCCACATGGGCCAGGGCTGGGATTCAATCCTCGGTCCCTGAGGCTTCAAAGCAATTGCTCAACCCACTGAGCCATCCTAGCTTCTCCCATCAGCAGATTATAACTGAAGCAATGAATGCCAAATTCTAGGGAAAGTGGTATCATGAGAAGCAAAGACAGCATTAAGGAACAGCAGCATTTAAAAGATGGGTAGAGAAAGAGAAGTCTAGGGGAAGCCGGGATGGCTCAGTGGGTTAAGCACTCACTTTGTAGTCCCAGGGACCGAGGATCGAATCCCACCCATGTGGACCCATATGCTGAACTGGGATGTGCCCCCAGTTCAGTTCTCACTGGGGTGAGACCCCAGCCCAGTTCCTGCCCTGTGCAACCCTGCGCCCACCTGTGGAATAAAACTATGTGGAAAAACCAATGATGTGTAACTATGGAGACAGTTCTGGGCCCTCCCCCTTCTCTCTGTCTCTGTATCTCTCTGTATCGTTCTCTCTGTCAAAAAAAAAAAAAAAAAAGAGAGATAAGTCTAAATACAAAGCAGGTTTGGGTGTTCTCAGAAAGAAAGAAGAGGACAACCAATTAATGTCGCATCACTGGAGTCTGTTTCAAGAATGAAATGGGCAACAGTACTAACTGCCACTGAGATGGCAAGAACTGAGAACTGAGAATTCCATTAGAATGTGCAGCAGACACCTGGTGGCCCTGGCTACGCAGTTTTAGTGAACCAGTATGGGTACAAATCAGATTCAAGTGGGTTGAAAAGTGAGTGAAGAGACAGAAACAGAGTCAAGTCAAAACATGTAAAAATGTTTGCAAGAGAAAGGATTTGAAATTTTAAAAGATAAGGTGATAGGTAGAGTTTGCAGGAATAAAGCCATCCTGGAAATGAAGAGATCAAAGATTAACAATGCATTTAATTACTCAAAGAGATGTTAACATTTTTGTTCTAAGTGGTAAAATATATAAATTTATATACACACATTTATAAAGTTTTGAAAGAGATCTCATTCATTTACAAGCTATCCCAACTATAAATCAATAACAGCTATATTACATGATCACAGAGTCCTGAGCATTAAGGGAAATAAAATTCCTTCCTTTTGCTTTCCCCAATGCCAGGATTCTGAACTTGGTAGGACAGGAATGACAGTTATTTGTATAGATGAAGATCTTCAGTGAAGATAAATGTATACATGCTCAATGTCATGAGTGTGGGTAGTAATAAAGTATGAATCTGGGACCCTATTTCTACAAAGTCCAGAGCACAAGTCCTCTTAACAAACTACAGAAAAATTACATGTTACATTTTAAGCATATGTTCAAGGAGGAAGATCAGAGGAAGAAAATTTATAATCTTGCCGTAAGCTAAAATTCAGAACCTGGGATGCTTATTTTCAAGCAGACATGAACATTCTTCATCTCACCCAAACTCCAAAACAAGGAAGTGGCAGTCTTGAAATTGGATTTGTCTACTGAATTGGGTAAATACGTACTGTGGAAGTTTATAAGCTCAAAAGAACAGTATGTTTCACATATTTCCTTCTTAGTAAGAATATAAAAGCAAAGGGCTAAATTCACAATATCATAAGTATTATTTCAGTGTTATTTCATAAGTTTAATTCTATCTTGAATCACAGACCTTGCCATTACGAAATGAAATCTGTTAACCAATTCTATGGAAAAAAATATGTCTTTGTGTGAAACTGAAAACCCTTTATGCTCATCATTGCACTATGTACATATATGGAGCTACTCTGATGTTTTCAAATCTACTCGATTTTGAAATCTGATGTTTTCAAATGTATCATTTTATTCCATCATCATATTTTCTCATTTACATATAAAGCTAGGCAATTTCCTTTTTATTTATAAATTACCTTTGCCAGAAACCACCTTCAAATATTTTTTTTAAGATTTATTTTTATTGTTTTTGACAGAGACAGACAGAAAGACAGAATGGGGGGGGAGGGGAGAGCCGTATCCATAGTTGTGCATCATTAGTTTTCTACATAGTTTTCATTCCACAGGTGGGCACGGGGCTGTGCAGGGCCAGAATCAGCTGGGGGTCTCCTGCATGGAAGGCATGCCCCAGTGAGAACTGAATTGGGGGCACACCCCAGTTCAGCATATGGGTCCACCCAGGCTGGGGCTGGGATTCAATCCTTGGACCCCGGGGCTGCAAAACAAGTGCTCAACCTGTTGAGCCATCCTGGCTTCCCCCACCTTCATTGCTTCAGGTGTTATTTTTTAAAATATATTAATACATGCTTCCTTCAGTTCAATACTTAAAATCTACAGTAAATGGCTTCCCAATTTATAATACTTTGTCATCCCACATTTTTTCCAAATTGAAATTTCCTTCCCATTTAGAGTAAAGCTATTCCTTATTTTGAGAATTCTAAAATATCTATTTCTCTACTCCCATGTACTATGAAAATAACACTATAATATTTCCTCTTGTTTAATGTTTAGTGAGAGGATGTTTAAAGTATAATAGTTTGTGCTTCTATTTTTGTAGATGAGGTAGAAAGGATATACAGCATAAATATTTCCACCTAGATTACAGATGTGTTGAAATGTATATTCAAACCAAGGGGATGTTTGCAACTCCACAGGTTTTATTTGTAAAAGTAAATATATAAATCTTAAAATGTTTCACACATGCCTTGAAATGTCATAAATACATTTTCCATCTTCTTCCTTTTCTAAACAAGCCTCTTTTATAGAATTTTTTTTTCAAAAGTGTATATACTTAACATGCATTTATATATAAACACCTTTAGAGAAGTACGGAATTTGTCACAAAAACTTTCAACACTGCTACTAATAATATACTAATAGTTACTACCTTCACTTGTTGAACTGAAAGTTGTTTAAAATATGTCCATGTTGAAAACTTTGTACTTTTTAAAATCTTAAGATACCAAAAGGAGTGTCACTTTGCAACAACATCAACATCTGAACGTGGCTTTAAAAAGCTCAGCACATTCCACACATAAATAAAGGGTCAGACTGGTCTACAGCACCAGAGAGCATTTAGACATAAGATTTTGAAAAAGGTTGAAGTGAGTTATCAGACCACTTAGTGGCTGGCAGAGCTTCCTTGAATTAAAAGCTTAGTATCTTGACTTTAAAAGAGATTGACATGAATAAAAAAGTGTAATCGTAGTATCTCTGGTCAAAAATAATAACCACCATCAGCGTCCTCGCCTCATTTCCACACCTAAATCAAATGCTGAAGATACTAGCTTTACACCTGTAAGAACAGCTTTTTGCTGACGATTTAAAGAATTTATGTTCTAACATACCTACAATTTAATAAAATTTCTTTTTAGGCCAACTTCCTAAGAAACAATAATAAAGCTTTGATTTGAAAAACAAGACAGTGAGGCATACCTTTAACCTAATACATTATTTTATAAAATTCTGAAATACTTTAACTCAGTTGAGGTATTACGTATGCTCACTTTGTGTGAAACAAAAAAGCTTAAAATTTATACTTGGAAATAAAAGATCTGTGGTGGTTGTCAGCACTTCACTAATTTTTAGGTATGTTAGCTTGGGCAAGTGACAAGCTCTATTACCAGTTATAAAATGCAATGCTGCACTGCCAATGTCACAGGTCTGAAATGAGGACTAAATTAGATGACATATTATAAAGGATTATAAAGGTACTATATACATTGTAAAGAGCTATACTGATATAAGATGCTCTTATTTATCAGAATTAAAATAGCAAGTAACAGAATGAAGTAGCAAG
The DNA here is from genome assembly GCA_004027555.1 of Craseonycteris thonglongyai. Classification (NCBI taxonomy): domain Eukaryota; kingdom Metazoa; phylum Chordata; class Mammalia; order Chiroptera; family Craseonycteridae; genus Craseonycteris; species Craseonycteris thonglongyai. The sequence continues at coordinate 24,079 of PVKE010017624.1, forward strand.
AACAAGTAATCTGTAATAGCTGAAAACTTTCAGAAAACCTAGAAGTCTATCTAGAAAAAGGTGAATGAAGTGGGGGAAAAAAAAAAAAGTGCATTATAGTCATACAAAAGAATACTATACATAATGAAAATGAATGGGAAAATTTTTTTTTTAAGAAAAAGAAGGGAGGCCGGGATGGCTCAGCAGTTTGAGCACTAGTCTAGCAACCCCAGGATCCAAGGATTGAATCTTGGCCCCAGCCCTTGGGAACCCATATGCTGAACTGGGTTCTCCAGGGCAAGCCTCCTATGTGAGATGCCCCCGGGGCCAGTTCCTGCCCTGCACAGCCCCACGCTCACCTGTGGAATGAAACTATGTAAGAAAACTGATGACATGCAATCATGGAGACTGTTCTGGGCCCTCCCCATTCTCTCTCTCTCTGTCAAAAACAATAAAAATAGATTTTTAAAGAAAATGAATGGCAGCTTCATGCAACACTTTGGATAATTCTCACTGATGTTCAGGGAAAGAAAGCACAAAATAATATACATGAAATGACTTCATTTATATGAATTTCAAAAATAATTAATAAATAAATAAATAAAATAATTTAAAACTATTTTGTTTAGAGATGCACACACAGGTAAAGCAAAGAAATTATTATAATAAAAGTCATAAGAGTGGTTATCTCCAGGGCTACAAGCAGGGATTGAGTATAGGAGATGCATAAGGGCACCTGGAATGCTGACAATATTCTATATCTTGACCTGGGGGGTAGTTACTTAAGTACTTGCTTTTAATTACTTATTAAATAGTACAGTTATGGTCTATGAAATTTCCTATACATATTTTTAAATGAAATACTGTAAGTAAAAAAAGCAAATACTAACAATTTCCCGTTGACCATAGTAGAGTAATGAAGATCAGAGACAGAAATACAAAACACAGAGTCAAGTAAAAATGAACATCCTTGTTCAGAGATTTTGAAGGACTTGGTCAAGCTTGTCCGACCTGCGGCCCATGGGCCTCATGCAACCCTGGACAACTTTGAATGCAGGTCAACACAAATTCGTAAACTTTTTTAAAACATGAGATTTTGTGATTTTTTTTTTAGCTCATCACCTGTCATTAGTGAGTGTTAGTGTAATTTTATGTGTGACCCAAGACAATTCTTTCAATATGGCCAAAAGGTTAGACACACCTAGATTTGGTAAAATTATTATAGTTGGATGGAGGAAGTGGGTTGAAGTCTGAAGTTCTATCAGATGCCAGAGGTTTCTGACAAAAATGTAAAAATTACTATCAACAACCAAGTCTGAATTACCAATAAAGCTTATTCATAATTGTACCAGCACTTAATCTGTCCCAATCTCATCAAAATGGTTCTTTGATATTGATTTGTACAAGATCCTTTTGAGGAAAAAAAACAAAACATTTTAAGAAGAGTTTTCAAACAGAGAAACTTTTCTGTGGCTAATCAAAGTTTAAAAACATCATTGTTCCCTGAATAGTTACAAAAGGCACAGAGGGGGGAACATTAACTATTGAAATAAAAGGAGTAATTTTTTTCTTCTATTTGAAATGACCAATAGGTTAGTATTTTCTATAGTTTCATGTAAATGTGATCACACAATATGCACTTTTTTTTATATCTGGCTTCTTTCATTGAGCATGTTTTTGAGATTTACTCATGTTGTCTGGATTAGTTTCATTCATTTTTTATTGTTCAGTATATTATCATTGTATAGATACAGTACAATTTGTTTAACCATTCATGAGTTAATAGATATGTGCTGTTTCCTAGCTTTTTGGCTATCAAAAATAAAGTTGCTACAAATTTGTGTGCACAACTGTTTGTGCACACAAAAGTGTTTAATTCTCCTGAGAAATTATTTAGAAATAAAACTGTTAGGTTATATTATAATTTTAACTTTACTAGAAACTGCACCAGTTTTCCAAATCAGTTGTACTATTTTGCATGTGTGCCAACAATGTATAAGTATTCTAGTTGCTCCACATTCTACCAAAACTCTCTAGAGCCAGTCTTTTTTAGTCATTGTAGTCGGATTATCTGACCATGGTTTTAATTTGCACTTTACTGATAACTAATGATATTTTGTCTTTTCATATGCTTATTGACCACCCATCCATATATTTCCGTTGGCACAGGTACATTCAGATCTTTTGCCCATTTTTTAAAAAGATTTTATTTTATTGTTTGAGAGAAGGTGAAAAAGAGAGAAAAGTGGGGAGGGCCCACAGCAGTCTCCACAGCTGTACGTTATTAGTTATAAGATGGTTTCATTCCACACAGGCCAATGTGGGGTCGCACAGAACAGGAACCGAACCAGAGGCCTCCTGCATGGGAAGTAAGAACATTCACTGCTAGGCCATCCTGATGGTTACCAGTTGCACCACAGTTCAGCATATGGGGTTGCATGGCCAGGGCCAGGAATCAAACCCCGGACCTTTTGATTGCAAGGCAAGTGCTCAACCACTGAGCTATCCCGGCATGCCCTCTTTTGCCCATTTTTAAATTTAGTTGTTTATTCAGCTGTGTTCTTTATATATTCTAGATTAATTTGTCAAATATATGTATTGTGAATATTTTTCCCAGTCTTTATCGTTCCTTTTTTTTTAATTTGTAGCATCTTTCAAAAGTCTGGGTTTTTTAATTTAATGAAATCTATTTTATCAATTTTATCTTTTATGATTTGTGCTTTTTGTTTTCAAAAATATTTTGGCAGATATCCCCAAAATGTAAAAATTTTTCTATTTAGTCTTAGTTTTTACTTTTAAGTCTATAATCCATTTTTAGTCACTGTAATATTCTGAGTGATGTAAAGTAAAGGTCAAAAATTACTTCAGTGACATGAATATCTAGTCGTCCTGGCTAATTTGTTGAAGGACTTCCTTGGTCTACTCTATTGGATTAATTTGGCATTTTTGTTGAAAATCAGATGACTGCAAGTTTGGGTCCATTTCTAAGCTGTTATATTACATTGATCTATTTGTTGATCCTATGCCTATGCCAGTGCTAAACTGTCTCACTTCTATAGTTTTATACTAAGACTGAAAGTCAGGTAGTAATAAGTCTTCCAAATTATTCTTTAAAATTGTTTTGGATTGTCTGAATCCTTTGCATTTCCATGTGCATTTTGGAATCACTGTGTCAATTTCTACCACCAAAAAAAAAAAAAAGGTTTACTGCAATTCTGAATGGGATAGCATTTATTCCAATAATAATTTAAAAACTTATTTTTATTGTTTTTGGTAGAGAGAGAGAGAAAGAGAGAGAGAGAGACACAGAGACAGAGAGAAGGGGGAGGGCCCAGAACAGTCTCCATAGCTGCACATCATTGGTTTTTCCACATACCGTATTTTCCGGCGTATAAGACGACTTTTGAAACGAAAAAAAGTCAACCGAAAATCAGAGGTCGTCTTATACGCCCGGTCATCTTATACGCCGGAAAATACGGTAGTTTCATTCCACAGGTGGGCTGGGGCTGCACAGGGCAGGAACTGGGCCAGGGTCTCACCCCGGTAAGAACCAAATGGGGGGAACTCCCAGTTCAGCATATGGGTCCGCACAGGCCGGGGCTGGGATTTGATCCTTGGTCCCTGGGGCTGCAAAGTGAGTGCTTAACCCACTGAGCCATCCCTGCTTCCCAACCAACAATCATTTAGAGGAGAATTGCTTTTTCAACAAGAGTGTTCAAATCCATTAACATGGCATATCCAATATTTTGTAGTTTTCAGTATACAAGTTTTGCATGTACTGTGATGCATCCCTTTTGTCTTTTAATTTGTTTATAGCTTTCATACAGAAACCATAAAGCAAGCTGTCCAACCTGTGGGCGGTGGGTCACATGCAGCCCAGGATGGCGCTGACTGTGCCCCAACACAAATTCCCAAACTTTCTTAAAACATTTTGAGATTTTTTGTGTGTGAATTTTTTAGCTCATCAGATATCATTAGTGTTAATTTATTTTATTGCCCAAGACAATTCTTCTTCCAATATGGTCCAGGGAAGCCCAAAGATTGGACAGCCCTATATAAAAGTCTACTGGGGTTAAATGTCAATTTACATCACAGGTTAGGGGTTTATCTTACTTAAGAAGGCTTTCCTTATCCCAGAATTATAAACCTATCATCCCATATAGTTTTGTTTAGGTTTCCTTTTATAAACTGATATGGACATTAATAGTTTATAGGTGCAGTTAGAAAACATTTTCAGACTACTCTTTTTCTTCCTGACATGTTCCTTTTCTTTCTTCTTCTTTTTTTTTTTTTTAAATTTATTTGTTTTTTGATAGAGACAGAGAGAGACAAAGAGAAGGGGGAGGGCCCTTTCCACATTGTTTTGTTCCACGTGGTTTTGTTCCATACAGGTGGGCGGGGGACCACGCAGGGTGGGAACTGAGCTGGGGGCCTCCTGTATGGGAGGCATGCCCCCTCAAGCCAGGGGCCAAACAAGAGGGCGAGACCGAACTGCATGGGAGGAAGTATACTGCACAGTTCAGCATATGGGTCTGCACGGGCTGAGATATGATTCTCCATCCTCCGTGGCTGCAAAGCAAGCGCTTAACCGGCTGAGCCACCCCAGCTTTCCATTACTTTTCCTTCTTAATTATAACTCGTTTGTTTTTTCTTTAAACTCAAGTGTTTAACACAAAACAAACAAACAAACACACACACATACATACATACATACATACGGTATATAAATATCATTATGGTAGGGGAATTTGAGAGAGTATTGTATTGGCTTAAATCTGAGTTTGTAATACAAGCACAAAGGAAAAGCAATATCCATGAAAACTACTCTCCCATTCCCTACTACTCAAATGTCTTCTCCCCTTGTATGAGAATGACTGCCATGGTTATCTTTCTCTCTCTTAAATAATCTTCCTCCTTTTCCTTTCCTGCTACTTTCTTCTTTCTTTTGGTTTCTCTCTCTTTTCCTTTCTCCCTTTTCCATCTCTTTATCCAGTTTCCTTAAATCCGTCTTTAGCTACTTAGTTAGAAATAGCAGTTACTGTATTTTTCATTTTATAAGATGATAGTTTTGTTTAAAATTGTTAGACCAAAATTGGGGGTCACGTTAGGAGTAACCTGTGTATTGATTTCTTAATGTTGGGTTAGAAAAGTAATGGTTGTCTTATACATGAGGGCATCTTTTTTTTTTTTTTTAAGATTTATTTTATTGTTTGGGAGGGGGAGGATGGAAAGAGACAGCGAGAAGGGGGGAGGGCCCAGAGCAGTCTCCATAATTGTACATCATTAGTTGTGACATAGTTTCATTCCACACAGGTGGATATGAGGTCACACGGGGCAAGAACTGAACTGAGGGCCTCCTGCGTGAGAGACAAGAACCTTCACCACCAAAACATCCTGGAAGTTACAGTTGTGCCACAGTTAGCACACGGGATTGCACAGGCCGGGGCTGGGATTTGATTCCATGACCTCATGGTTGCAAGGCAAGCGCTCAACCTGTTGAGGGATTAATTTAATCAGTTTAAATAAGTTTTTTCTTTACCTTAATACTGCTATTTCATTCTCCCTTCTAAACATTAATTACCGTATTTACCGGCGTATAAGACGACTTTTGAAACAAAAAAAAGTCAACCAAAAATCGGGGGTCGTCTTATACGCCAAGTATATCCCGAAAAATGTCTCGATATGCCGCTAAACGAATTTTCCAACTCGATCCTGAAAATCGTCCGGATATGCCGCTAAACGAATTTTCCAACTCGACCCCGCACCAATCACTGCAAGGCTGCTAGGACCGCCTCTCTAACTTAGCCAATCCAAGCAGGCTTTTTATGCATGCAAATTATACATGTTCTGTACCCAAAGCTACACTGTGTTCTAGTAAAAAGCCTGCTCAGATTGGCCAGCGTCAGAGAGGCGGTCTATTATAACCTTTGCTTGTTGTGATTGGCTCACCGTGGTACATACAGTTGCAGCACAGGAACGTTCTGTGTAGCCAAAGCTGCTGTATCAGGACACATGCATAGTAGCTAAATTGACTGTATTAGAGCACATCCAATGGGCTAAAAGGTACAGTGCCTCTATAGGACATTCTGTATGTAGCCAATGCTACAGTATTAGGGCACATACAGCGAGTTAAAAGGTACCGTAATAGAACATTCTGTGTGTAGCTGAAGCTACAGTACCGTATAACCCCGGCCTAAAAGATTAGTGGGTGTACAACAAATGGCTGGTAGAAAAGAACCCATCATGGCTCCAGCAAGAAGAAGGAAATTTGAAGGCAGTTTCAAACTGAAAGTTGTAAACTTTGCCAAGGAACACAATAACTGTGCTGCGGCAAGACAATATGGAGTAACAGAAAAGATGGTCCGAGACTGGAAAGCAAATGAAGATGCATTAAAGAGTATGCCAAGGAGTAAGTGTGCATTAAGAAGAGGCACCCCATATTGGCCAGAACTTGAAAAGCATGTAGCAGACATG
>PVKE010017625.1:0-30521 GCA_004027555.1 Craseonycteris thonglongyai
TCTATGTAGACTCTCAGTGTATTTTCGAACATATATTAATAGTAAATAAGAACGAGTAGGGGAAGCTGGGATGGCTTAGTGGGTTGAGCACTCACTTTGCAACGCTGGGGACCGCGGATCCAGTCCCAGCCCCGACCCGTGTGGAACCATGTGCTGAACTGGGAGCTCCCCCAGTTCAGTTCTCTCTCTGTCTCTGTATATCTCTCTCTCTCAAAAATACATACATACATACATACATACATACATACATACATACATACATACATAAAAAGAACGAGTAAATGGTAATTAACTGCTGGTCCAAACCCCAAACCAAATCCATTCAATTATCTGCTTTTCTAATCATACACCGTAGCTGAAGAGGGCTGCTGTATAAAAAGACACAGGAGACGGGTTGATATTAATGGCCCTCACCCTCAGTTGAGTCAGCAAGTCAGCAATCCTTCCTCATATTTATACTCAGTTCCTTCTTCTAGTTCCCACAAGAACATTTTAAAACTTGACCACTTGTGTCCACACCATGGATTCAGCAATGAAAAGAGATGATTCAACACAGGTTAACAGCATGGATGAATATCAAGGGAATTGTGTTGAATGTAAAATACCAAACCCAAAAGGTTATATAGTGTATGATTCTGTTTTATAACATTTTTAAAGTGGTGAAATTGTAGAGCAGAAAAACAGATTAGTGGTTTGTTGGTTACCAGGATTAGAGATGAGGGCATATGGATAGAGGGAGGTAGGTGGCTCTGGTTATAAAAGAGAAACACGTGGTCAAACTTCTATATCTTGACTGTGGTGGTAGACACAAGAACATACATGAAAGAATTACACAGAACTAAATGCACACACATCCAGTAAGTACGTGTAACAGCAGTAAAATCTGAAAAAGGTCCATGGCTTTATATTTCTGTCAATTTCCTTACTGTGATTTCATACTGTAGTTTTGTAATAGGTTCCACTTGGGAAACTGGGAAAGAGTACAATGGTATCTCTCTGCACTATTTCTTACAACCACATGTGAACCTATAATTATCTCAAAATAAGGTTAATTTTCAAAAGTAACTTCACCAAATCCCTATGACTGATGAACTTGAAGTATATTTTCACAGGATTGGGGAAAAACTTGAATAAGTAAAACAATGAAATGAGGGATGTGGAAAGTATATTTAAGGAAAAGCAAGTGATTGAGTTCAATGGGAACACAGAGTACAACCATGTAAATACTATGAAATAAAAGCTTAGGAACATACCTTAGTGTTCCTGGAATTGAGGAGTTTGGACTACTTTTGGACTTCTTTGTATAAACTGGAGAACCAGAAACACATACCACTGCCAGAAGGGAACTAGGGATAGACCACTGGGTTATTCTGAACTATTAGGACGTGATTATTGACTATTCTTTTAGCAGTCAGTAGAATGTCTGAAAAGCCAAAGATTCAGTGTACTGGCAGACAGAAAATTTGGCTGTGAAGCAGCCAGTGAGCTAGATGGCAAGGAGATGCTGTGGTTATGTAGGAACAGTAGTTCAGTAGTTTGGGTACTGAAGGTGAGAAGAAAAACCAGCCTGAGCTTAAACAGGAAGTAGAGTTAGGAAAAGTTTCTTGATAAGGAGCAGAGTCACTGAGAGTGGGGTGTGCAGTGTGGAAAGGATAATCTCTGTAAACAGCGATGAAAAAATAAAAATTAGTCCGAAGAAATTTAAAGTGAAGGCAGGGGACTGATGATGAATAGAGAAAAGAGCAGAGTGTTGTACCTGATGCTTTCTGAGTCTTCTATGTTAGGTAGAACGAAATAAAACTATAAGTAGTTTATACTACATTTTCCAGAAAATGATTAAACTTTTAAGAATTGAAAAAAAAAATTACAGTTCAGTTCCCTCAAAAATATGCAATGTGGGGAAGCTGGGATGGCTCAGTGGGTTAAGTGCTCGCTTTGCAGCCCCAGAGTCTGAGGATCGAATCCCGGGCCGGCCCATGCGGACCCATATGCTGAACTGGGGTGTGCCCCCAGTTCGGCTTTTGCCGGGGCCTATGGGGGAGACTCCCAGTCCTGTTCCTGCCCTGCACAGCCCTGCACCCACCTGTGGAATGAAACTATATGGAAAACTAATGCTGTCAATTATGGAGACTGCTCTAGGCCCTCCCCCTTCTCTCTGTCTCTTTCTGTGTCAAAAAACAATAAAAATAAATCTTAAAAAAAAAAAAAGCAATGTGTAGTTCCCAAACTACTTAAAAAGAATTACTTATCTATGTAGCCAATAAACAAGGGCGCAATTAAAATATTTTGACCATGGGCCTATAAATTCTCTTTATATAAGTACATTGCTCTCAGCTCCACTATTCTTCTCAGGTTTTTAGCCTTATAGAATATATCTTGGGGAAGCCGGGTTGGCTCAATGGGTTAAGTGCTCGCTTTGCAGCCCTGGGGACTGAGGATCAAATCCCAGCCCTGGCCCCATGCGGACCCATATACTGAGCTGGGGAGTGCCCCCAGTTCGGTTGTCACCGGGATGAGACCCAGCCCAGTTCCTGCCCTATGCAGCCCTGCACCTGTGGAATGAAACCAAGTGGAAAAACCAATGATGTGCACCTATGGAGACTGCTCTGGGCCCTCCCCCTTCTCTCTGTCTCTGTATCTCTCTCTCAAAAACAATAAAAATAAATCTTTAAAAAATGTATTGAGCACTTAAATCTTAGTCTCTATCAATTTCTAACCACATATTCAAAGGCTAAGGCACTAACATAATCTTACAAAGTTCCATAGTAGTCAACAAGTGGAGGAGCCAAGTCTAAATCCCAACTCCTCCACCTTTAAGATTTGTTACTCTGAGACCAGACCTGGAATTTTTCATGCATAGGACAGGCATGTATTTTACATGGATATCTAGTAATTTTTAGAAAATGGAGGGTTCCTCTTTTAAAAACTAGAACATACTATATTCTGGATTTGATTAGATGATAACTTACTGGCAGCACTGAACAAAATGTGAACACACTGTGAAGCCCCTGGGATGCTATGATAAGGATTTTGAACTGTCTGCTATAAACAATGGAGAGACTCAGAATGGTTTTCAGCAGGGTAATGACATGGTTAGATTTCTGAAGGTTAGATTTCTAGTGATAAGGAGAATGATGTGGGAGGTTTAAGTCTGGAGGGAGGGAGGCCGGTGTGGAGGCTGTCACAGTAATCCAGGAAAGAAAGGGAGTGATGGCCTAAACAAGTGTGTGTGTGTGTGTGTGTGTGTGTGTGTGTGGGTGGGTGGGGGAGGGAGGCAGGCATAAGATCAATATATATATTTTTTAAGATTTATTTTTATTGTTTTTGACAGAGAGACAGAGAGAGACAGAGAGAAGGGGGAGGGCCCAGAGCAGTATCCATAGTTGCATGTCATTAGTTTTTACACAGTTTTCATTCCACAGGTAGGCTCGGGACTAAGCAAGGCAGGAACCGGAGGGGGCCTCCCACATGGGAAGCAGGCCTGGGGTGGGAGCCAAACCAGGGGCCTCCCACATAGAGGCTCACCCTGGTGAGAATCAAACTGGGGGCACACCCCAATTCAGCATATGGGTTTGCACGGGCTAGGGTCAGGATTCAATATTTGGACCCTGGGTCTGCAAGGTGAGTGCTCAACCCACTGAGCCATCCTGGAATTCCTGATAAGATAAATATTTAAAACATAAAATCAGCAAGAATTGGTCATTAATTTAGCACAAAGTTATAGCTCATGATCATTATTTTGTGATTGTTAATAAGAAAAATCCATCATTTAATTTCTAAATACTTAATCTGTTGAAGCAGAATTTCTTTCTACTTCATTGTATAACGTTAGTATTAACTTTAGAGATTGAAAATTATTCTAAAGTACTTTGGCCATGCACAAGGTTTAGCAGCTTTAGTTTTTTCCCCTCAACTTGCCAGTAACAAATATCAGACAATAAAATTCAACATCAAAGAGCTGCCAGAATTGATCATACTTTCATTTCTTGTTCTCAATCCAGAAAATTCTCTCCCTTTGATTTTATTGACTATAATAATTAACTGGCTCTGACAAATGCAGTTTACTTTTCCTGGCTCAAAGCAAATTATTGTCATTTGAGGTTAAGTCATTTGAAGTTAGTCACTTCCAATCATATTTCTTAGCCCTATGGTCCTTAAGGAAGAGAACAATCTCTAATCTACTTTCATGCCCTCATCTTGCTACCCTGAATCTCATCTCCCAAGATTCATCTGAACAATCACCTTCCTCCCACTTTTTCACTATGCACCCTGAAATTATTGCTCCAATGTCAATAAATAAATACCTACATCGCTTTAAAATTTTCATCTATTTGTTTCAGTGGACACTTGACTATTAATACTCAGCTCCTCTGATTGAAGTGAAGCTCCCTCACCGCACCTCTCTCTTCCCCTCTCCTTATCTCTGGATCCTGCTCTCACATTCAGCGAAGGCATTTCATCTTGTTTTACACCATTTACCTTCATTCTAAGCCTTGCCATTATACTAAAATAGCCCAACATCCTGGCAAGCCAGCAAATACGACTGTAAACCTCAGAAGTCTTCAGTTCCAAAACTCAATCTATGATGGACTGGATCTCATATGTCTTTTATAGTTCTTGTGATCTCACACTATAACAGATCATGGATGTACAAAACCCCTTTGATGAAATTTTCTCTCAATCCATTAGCTTCCTTCTGGCCCCTTCCTCTCTTCACAGGATTGATTACTTGAACAAGCAGTTCCCTGTCCTTTCACTCTATAAAACCCAACCAATCTTTAATGAATTTTCCTCTACCCTGAGTTGTATTTTATATACACCCTGAGATATAGAGATTTCTTATTTTTTCTGAATTAACAGCAAATTGTCCTAATTCAATTTTGGGGACCAGTTCATCTTTTTCTGGTTAAAAAGACCATGTTTGTCATTGAATTTATATACCAGGAAAGCCGGGATGGCTCAGCAGGTTAAGCGCTTGCTTTGCAACTCTGAGGACCCAGGATCGAATCCCAGCCCCGGCCCATGCGGACCCATGTGCTGAACTGGGGTGAGCTTCCCACGCAGGAGGCCCCCAGCTCAGTTCCTGCCCTGCGTGGCCCCCAGCCCACCTGTGTGTGTGAAACCATGTCAAAAACTGATGATGTACAACTGTGGAGACTGCTCTCTGGGCCCTCCCCCTTCTCTCTGTCTCTCTCTGTCGAAAACAATCAAATAAATCTTTAAAAAAATAAATTCATATGCCTATGAACTGCCGATTTTCACCTCTATTCTAATCCATTAGTTTATATAACCCCATGCTAATCCATGTTGTTCATTTAGGAGCTGTTAACTCTTCATATTTATTTAGGAAGTGTTGATTATCCCTATTTCTTTATATCCTTATGTACAAACTATATTTAAAGCATATTTGCAGAAATTATATTTAGTTTCTTTAAGCCTGTGATGACATCGGATCTATGTGGAAAATTCTGTTTCTTTATTGTCAGTGTCAAATATAAAGCTGGACATAATTAAAGTACTGAAAATAGATTTCATTCAGTAGCTTCTGAAAGTAAGGGAAAGAGCTGAGTTTCTTTCCAATTTGTACAGAGGTGACTGGGTGTGTTATTCGAAGAATGAGAGGGGAAGCCAGGATGGCTCAGTGGGTTAAGCGCTCACTTTGCAGCGTCGGGGACCGAGGATCAAATCCCTGCCCCGGCCCATGTGAATCCATATGCTGGGCTGGGGAGTGCCTCCAGTTCAGTTCTCTCTCTGTCTCTGTCTCTGTATCTCTCTGTCTCTGTCAAAAAATTAGAGAAAAAAAAAGAATGGGGGAGTAGGGAGGAGTGAGCAGGGGCTGAAGTAGAGTCAGGAAACAAACATTACAAAGGGTTGTGTAAAAATGGTTAGGCAAGCTGTTATCTGGTGGCTGGCAATTAAGTTAGGATTTTATCCTCCCACTGAAACTGGGAGACTGTGACCTCATCCTTCCTGATAAATTACATTTCAAAGGAATAGCTTTCAGGTCCTGAAGAAAGACACTCCCAAAGTTCATATCTGATCAATTTACCCTCTGGTTTAAATTTTCAATGGCTTCTTTTTGCTTCTAGAAAAAGGACCAATTCTTACATAGCACACTTTGCAAGGCCCTACACAATCTCTTCCCTGTACCTTTACTCATTCTGGATCTTATTTCTCATGCTCACTAGGGCTTTGCATACATTGTTCTGTATTACTTCATTTAGCTAACTTCTGCTGGTCCTTAAGGTCCTGATTTCTTTTTTTTTTAAGATTTATTTTTATTGTTTTTGAGAGAGAGTGAGAGACAGAGACAGAGACAGAGACAGAGAGAAGGGGGAGGGCCCAGAACAGTCTCCATAGTTGCACATCATTGGTTTTTCCACATAGTTCCATTCCACAGGTGGGCGTGGGGCTGCACAGGTCAGGAACTGGGCCGGGGTCTCACCACAGTGAGAATCAAACTGGGGGCACTCCCCAGTTCAGCATATGGGTCCGCATGGGCCAGGGCCAGAATTTGATCCATTGCAGTCCCCAGGGCTGCAAAGTGAGTGCTTAACCCACTGAGCCATCCCGGTTTCCCCAAGGTGCTGATTTAAAGACAATTCCTACACAAGTCTTCTTTGACATTCCTCTCCCACTTATCAGTCTGTTACAGTTTGGTAACACTGTTCTCACTGAGATACCCTGCACAAGGATATATGTATGCATCCTTGTGCAGAATCTTAATCTCTTGATAAGAGGCAATCAGAAAAAACAAAAAAAAAAGAAAAGAAAAAGAGGCAATCAGGTAACCAGTAAACTACTGGCTGTGCCTATGAGTTTTAGTTTCTTCGTTGCTTTCAGTTTTATATCCCACATATGAGTGAAGTCATATTGTTCTTGTTTTTTATCTGTCTGGATTATTTCACTAAGCATGATGATCTCAAGGTCCAATGGTAGTTGCAAATGGTAGTATTTCATGTTTTCTTTTGGTTGCATAATATTCCATTGTGTAAATGTACCACAGTTTCTTTACCTGTCATCTAACAAAGGACACTTTTGTTGTTTCCATCTGGAGTGTTTTCTTAGACATGAACAAATAGAGCTACAGGGAGAGCCTGAGGTAATTATTATAGAAGAAACCCACAAGTGTAGATTTGGCTAGAGAGTAGCAGTGTCTTAAGTCATAGCTTGAGACCACCTGTTGACGTCCAATAGTGATTTACAAATGGGGAGATAGATATCTTGAGGATTCTCTTGTTCCTAACTTAGTAGATTTATTTCATTGAAGGTTGCCATCCCTATTCATCTAGAGAGAAGTACACACTAGGAGATCATTACTGTTAATAACATTCTGGGGAGCCAAAGGAGATATTAGTGTGTGAGGCGAAATACAGCGTCTGTATCCTGAAACACTCCCCTGGATCCTCAGGTTGGGACTAGAAGAAAAATATTTTATATTTCCATAAGGTATGAAAGTATAATTTTAATTTCTTAAAATTTTTATTTTACTGTTTGAGACAAGGTGAGAAAGACAGACAGAGAGAAGGGGGAGGGCCCAGAGCAGTCTCCATAGTTGTACATCACTAGTTGTGACATAGTTGCATTCCAAACAGTGGATGTGGGGCCACATGGGGCGGGAACTGAACCAGGGGCCTTGTGCATGGGAAGTGAGAATCTTCACCACTGAGCAATCCTGGAGGTTACCAGTTGTGATGCAGTTCAGCATGTGGGTTTGCATGGACTGAGGCTGGGGATTTGATCCCCAGACCTCTCGATTGCAACCACTGAGCTATCCTGGCATCCCCTAAAACATATATATTTTATACATAAATAAAAAGTATGTATTTATATATAAAATAATATATATATATTTATATATATTTTGTGGTAAGAATACTTAACATGAGATCTATACTCTTAATACATTTTTAACTGTATAATACACTTTTTTTGGGGGGGGGGTCTTCCAATAAGTACCGGAAAACCTACTAGACAAATTCTAAAAGAGCTGTAAGCACTATAATACACTTTCTTTTTTTATTTATTTATTTTATTTATTTATTTATTTTTATTTTTGACAGAGAGAGAGAGAGATACAGAGACAGAGACAGAGAGAACTGAACTAGGGGAGCTCCCAGTTCAGCATATGGGTCCGCACTGGCCGGGGCCGGGATTCGATCCCTGGTCCCTGGCGCTGCAAAGTGAGCGCCTAACCCACTGAGCCATCCCGGCTTCCCTATAATACACTTTTTAAAAAAGATTTATTTTATTGTTTTGACAGAGAGAGACAGATAGAGGCAGGGCCCAGAGCAGTCTCTATAGTTGCACATCATCAGTTTTTTCTACATAGTTTCATTCCACAGGTGGGTGTGTGGCTGCACAGGGCAGGAACCAGACCAGGGGCCTCCCCCATGAGAGGCACACCTCCACAAGCTGGGGGCCTCCCACATGTGAAGCATGCCTAGGGTGGGAACTGAACCAGGGGCCTCCCACATAGAAAGCTCGGCCTGGTGAGAGAAGAACTGTGGCACACCCCAGTTCAGCATATGCGTCCGCACAGACTGGGGCCGCGCTTTAATCCTTGGACCCCGGGGCTGCAAGAAGAGCGCTCAACCTGCTGAGCCATCCCAGCATCCCCATGTACACTATTAACTATATGTACAGTGTACAGATCTCTAAAACGTACTCATTGTGTATAGTTGAAACTTGATACCTGTTGAACAGCAACTCCCCATTTTCCACTTCCCCTTAACCCCTGATAATCACCAGTCTACTCTCTGATTCTAAAAATTTGATGATTTCAGATATCTCATATAAGTGAAATCATATAGTATTTATCCTTCTGTGACTAGTTTATTTCACTTAGCATAATATTCTCAATTCACTCAAGCTGTAACATATGGTAGGATTTCCTTTTTTATAAGGCATGACTATACCACATTTTCTTTACTCATTAATCCATGGATGGGCATTTAGGTTGCTTCCACATTTTGGCCATTGTGAATAATGCTACAATGAACATGAGTGGAAATATGTCTGAGATCCTGAAATGTGTATTTTAAACTCTCATACTAAAACTATATGTATAGTGCTTTTAAAAGTTAATTAAAAGTTGTACATTTTAAACAATGAGAGAAAATACCCCCGAAGTCCTGCCCTCATATATATTTTTTTCTCATTGTTTGGGTGGTCCTTTGAAGTTTTTAGCCTTATGTAAAAATACGTAAAACACAGCTGTGGTCGTATAATACAATTTAAATTCTGCCTTTCACAGTTATCCTAAACATTTCCACACAAACTTAAAATTCTAATTTTTTAGTAGTGGCATAATACTTTTAAAATATATT
Organism: Craseonycteris thonglongyai; assembly: GCA_004027555.1. NCBI lineage: Eukaryota > Metazoa > Chordata > Mammalia > Chiroptera > Craseonycteridae > Craseonycteris > Craseonycteris thonglongyai. Next base: position 9,330 of record PVKE010017625.1, read on the forward strand.
TAGTAATTCAGTCAACCTGGGTTATATTTTATATATATCCTGAGATATAAGAATCTATTATTTTTTTCTAAATTTACAGAAAATTGGACTAATCCTAAACTAGGGACTAGTTTATCTTTTTCTATTAATTAAAAAGACCATCTTTCTCATATATTATTCTAAGGTTTGCCTCCCAACTGCATAATCCGGTAATCTTTAATATGTTAAAATCAGAGATACACCACAATTAAGTGCACATGCTACTGTTTGTTAGAGTTGACATAATATTAATAGTTAAAATATAATTTAAAATCTAATTTCAAAATACAATGTTTGGGGAGGCTGGGATGGCTCAGTGGGTTAAGCACTCACTTTGCAGCGCCAGGGACAGAGGATCGAATCCCGGCCTGGCCCCGGCCCATGGGGACCCATGTGCTGAACTGGGGAGTTCCCCCAGTTCAGTTCTCTCTCTGTCTCTGTCTCTGTCTCTGTCTCTGTCAAAAAAAAAAAAAAAAAGAATTAAAAAAACAAAATACAATGTTTGTGAAATCCCTGAAGCACTTCTGCAGAGCCCGTAGGGTTAGATGGTTCACTGAGTATGGATTAGAAAGATCTTGGCTATAATCAGATGAAGGACTTTGATTTATAGCCTATGAGGATTTCTTGAAAAGTTTTAGGGAAGCATATGAGAAGACCAGATCTATATTTGAAATAATTTAAAAAGTGATAACTTCGATGGAGAGTTGATTTAGGAAGCAACTGAAGTATTCCAGATGACAGAAAACTGAAGTCTTTCACTAGGGCAGAATGAATGAAAATGGAGCATTGGGGTCAGATTCAATGATATTTCATAAAGAAGGAGGTGTAAAGATAAAAGCAGTCTTTAATACCACATTGAACCCTGTTTTCCAGTTTATAAAAATATAGAAAGCATTTGACAAACACGTATGTTCACAAGGTGTGATCTTTTACCACCTGACAGGTATAGACAGATACTGGTTCCAACCATGACCTTACCGCTTGCCAATCTGCAGCAGTCCTTAACTGTTGCCCTACATTAGGCCACACAGCTAGGGAATAGCCAAGCTGAGAGCTGAACCCAAGCTGACTAGCTGCAGAGCCTGTGCTCTTTACCATTCTGCTGTCAACATTTGATTCTGAGGTTGGATGAATCTGTCGTGTGAAAGTCAAGAGGCAAATATAGTTTGGGATATAAAGGTGATGTGCAGGGAAGAAAACCATAAAAGATGATTAGATCTTAAGACAGTGGGGAAAACCATTGGGAGGATTTAGGCAATACTATCATGATCAGACCTGAATGAGGAAGACAGTAAAATACAGTGGTGAAAGAAAAGTTTATTGAGAGTAAAAGTAGAGTAAGTTTACTTCCAATAGGTGGAAGCAGGCCGTGAACAAGAAGAGGTGGCTCAAAATGGCAGATTATAAGGGGCTGAGCAGTTTTTATTGCCTTCCTTTTTGGGTGTGGGGTCTTTTTATTGTGTCTTGATTGACAGGGACTACATTACATCACTTGTTAAACTGTACATGTTCCTTCCCAGGATTCAGTTTGTTATAATGATATTAATGAACTTCTGGGCATATGTATATTACAAGGATGGTATAATGAACCCTAGGTGAAATAAAGGTCGTCAGGACTCTTACTGCACATGTTCCTTCTAAGAATTCAGTTTGTTATAATGATATTCCTGAGCTTCTGGGCATATGTACAATATTACAATGATGGTACAATGAGACCTAAGTGAAAGGAAGGCAGTTAGGACACTTATGATACAGGTGCTAGCAACTGGTCCAAACCAGTGGGAATTTCTGTGCCCTAAAACTTCCTCTTATCTTCCTTATGGTTGTTTAATCTGGGCCAGGGTCTCTTGAGAGCAGGGTGGTAACTGTCCTAACAAGGTGGGCTCCATGGGAGGGGTCCCACGATCCCCCTATTCTAGCTGTCTACTCAGCCTTTCCCTTGAGAGATGTGACCCCCTTAAATCTCTATGGGAAGTTGAGGGGATGGTCTCTTCTTCCATACTTACTTCCTGCTGAGAGTGGTCCTTGTCCCTGCCTATTGGGGAGTCATGGAGCTCTCACCCTAACTAGGCTAAAAGGGGAAGGGTCTCGGGTTCATCCAGCAGGTCTTGTTCAGTTCTTCAAATGAAGTAGATTGAACTGTTGCTGGGGTATGAGCCATTTCTCAATCCCTAGTCCAAGATAGATTAGATTAATTACCATTAAAATCATCAGTTTGTAAAGCAGATCCCAGAACTATAGACACAGGATGACCTTTTGAGGAAAAACTCATCTTAACCCTTCAGGGTCTGTGGCCAACCTTCTGGCTTAATTGGTTATCCCAAGGAAATTATTTGCCTAGGAGCTAGTTTCAGGATGACCTGGAAATGATAGTTAATACAATCACCAAGCAGAGGAGAGATTCCAATTTTCAAAGTTCAGCTAATACAGTGGGAGGGGAACATTCCAGTCTAAATCCCATCTATTCTTGATTAAAAAGAATGACTAAACTAGAAACTGAAAAAGGCAGCACAAAGGTTAGTGGGTTTCAAGAGTGTTATAGTGAGTACCTGACATTCTGCACATAGCCCTGCTACCTGGCATTCTGCACGTAGTATTGTACTTTCCATCATTGTACCACTAGCCCCGCTCTGTGATTTTTCCAGTCCCCCATCGCCAACTTTGTAATTTTTCATTGCCTTTGTTACTTCTCTATACAAGTACCAAATGTTCTACTGTACCTTATGGCCACAGTTCCCAGGTATTCACTTAACCGAAATTGCAACTACACCCGCTCTTTACCTTATTTAGAATTAAGATCAGAAACTAGCTAACCCCATTGTCTGCTCTGGCTTCTGTACAATGTTTTGCTGTTAGGAATTAGGCTAAACAGGCTGTGGTTTTCACCTTTATTAACCCCTCACTACCTGCATTCTGGGCCACAGGTCTTTGAGAGACACTAGTCCTCCATGGTTGCCAGCTTCTGAATAAAGACTCCTAATTCGGCCCTCATATTTGGCACTCTTTGTGGGTTATTCTTCCCAAGGGTTACAACAGAGGGGCTGTTTAAAGAGGGGTCATTTTCCCCTGTCACACTGGGGTTATTATGGTCTGTTTTGCTCCTTTATGTTTCCTTAGAACTTTAATCTAATTTTCATTCCAGGAGGTAAGCCTTCTCCGGCTATCTTATACATTTATTTTACTTTTATTTCTGAGAAAAGTACACTTACAATTCAATTCATTCTTTATCTACTGAACATGTATTAACACATTAGTTAATACAATGCAATGCTTCCAAGAATTTATGAAAATGTTATTGCAGACTCAAAGGGGTCCACTTGCCTGATACATCCAAGCCAAACAAAACATGAGCAGAAGTTTGCAGCAAAGAAAGTAAAGGTTTATTTAAGGAACTGGCACCAAGTCAGTAGACACAAGTGAGCTAGTGCTCTCAAAAACCTGGTTCCTATGTCCTCTGATGGGTACATTATAAGGAAAAAATCAATAATCATGGTTGCTGTGGCAGCTGGGGCTGGGGCTCTACTGATTGGTCTAAGGGAGGGAGCAATTGAGCATGGCTTCAGATCCTGACATCAGTCATATCATTGTTCAGTCTGATTTCCAGGGGATGTGGTCAGTGGGACTGTTCTACTTTCATGAGTCTAGAACTGAAACGTAATTGAAGACAAGGTGTTAGTTTTGTAGTAAACCCTTACTCATTATTTGAGGTTTAATTATTAGAGCTTAGTAATGTTTGATAGACCTGAAGCTTTATTCTTAAGTGAATTTGGGGTTGACCAGAACCTAATGTCCTGAGGGCTTAATGATTAAAAGGAGCAGACATACAGTATAAGCATAGATAGGAGATATGGGGAAAGAATGCAAGTGAGTTATACAGAGTATGGCAGAAGTAACATGCACATTTTTATGAGCTGATAATCTATACCAAATCTTTTATTACTAATTCTTCACATAACAAATGAGTGTTTTGACAGTACAAATTCACAGCTCTCACTGGCTGTTGCCTTCCCTTGTCAGTCTATGGGCCGTTTTACTTCAGGGAACCTGGAGCACAAAGGTTACTAAGGTTCCTAAAACAACACATCCGTTTATACTATACTAGAAAAAAGGGGCATCACTTCTGTCAGACCCTGTAGTTCTATCAGGATAAACATAGCTAGCTTGGATTAAAACAGAATGCACATGAAAAAATTGAGTTCACATACAGCTATAATGACAAGCTTACAAAAAAGGTAAATTAGGGGATGAGCTGCATTATAAAATGTACAGATTTAAGTGAAATTTTAAATTTATGTCTTTCAAATGCAGTAAAGAAAATTTATTTTGTCTGAAGGAATTTTCTTTCCATATATTAAAGGACCATTGTATGAAATGAAGCATGCATACTTTTTTTATTGACATACATGACCTAATTAAAAACTCTTATTTCTAGTTAAACCAGTCAAACGACATTTGAAAAACAAGACCTCAAACAACCTTATTATCAACTTAAAAGGAATACATCATGAAGTATGAAGGCAAGATGTTCTATATTTCAATAGAGATGGTATTAATGCATCATATTTGAGGAGAATTTAAATAAAAATCCCTCAAGTAGTGAACAACAATCTACAATCTTACTCTGACACAATGTCTGCATTCATTTGATAGAAAGGGATATATATATAAAAGGGTGTCCCAAAAGTCACGCAAGAAGTAATTTTGATAGAAAACACAGGTTTAGAATATAAAAATCATAAATTTTCATTGCTCAACAATGAAAACACGTTGTTCTTTCGTGTAGCGCTCCATTTTTTTTTTTTAACTGAACTGTGGGCACACCCCAGTTCAGCATGTGGGTCCGCCTGGGCCGGAGCCGGGATTCGATCCTCGGGGCTTCAAAGCGAGCGCTTAACCTGCTGAGCCATCCCGGCTTTCCCCTAGCGCTCCATTTTTAATAACCCTGAACTTTCAGCTGTCACGCTGTCTTTTTTTTTCATTGGCAACACTTTACTGCACAAATGACGCAAAATTTGAATTTTGCGTGAATTTTGGGATACCATATATATATATTAAACTTTCCTAATTGGCTGGAATCAGACCTTTTATTTAAAAGCTTTGGATTCAAGCCTTTTGAACCACCGCTTCTTGCTCGATGCCCACTTCCATCTCTTGGAAATGTACTTTTCTTTTCAATAAATTTTTCTTTCCCCACTGTAAAAAAAGAGGAAAATAAAAAAAAGCTTTGGATTCAATTCTCCCAATTTTTAAGAATGTGTTAGTTAAAACAAGATTATATCAGTTTCCAGAGCACAAATTGCCCTTGAAAGCAAGGAGGAACTATTCTTCCTAGTTCAGAAAAATTTATATATTTTTTAAAAGTAGGTTTTTACACAGGTTAAAATTAAAATGGCTTTGTGGAACCAGAAGGGAAATCTGTACAGAACTTTTCTCTAATTTGTATAAGTTGAAGATACTCATATTTTACTTAAAACGTACAAAATGAAGTCATGGAGCCATCAAATGTACGGTATAGTGTGCTTTGAAGCTGAGTAATTAAGAGTAATGAGGCTGAGTTTTTTCCACGAGACTTAGAGTCACACAGAGTATGGGACTTAAAACGTGTGTCTTTTCCTCAGCAGGGAGCAGCAGCAGTGAGACCAGTTAAGAAAAGTGAGTCATATGACCACTGTTAGACAAAGTTGCCAATGTTGTTTTCCATTATTTCATGAGCCCCCTGGAAGGTCAAAAGTGGAAAAGCAGACCCAATTGTGAATGTTAGCTTTTTTACATTATGAAAGCTACACAACTGCTTTCATATGCTGCATTAAGACTATAATGGGACTTAAGTTCTAATATCAGAATTGCCCCTCTATCCAACTTCTTAAAATGTGTTGAAAATACAGAACATTACTGTTAAGTTTTCCTTATGTAATTAGATAGTCTAACTTGGTATTGTTCATTTATTTTGATTAAAATTACAATATTCATAGGGGGAAATAAAATTTCAGAATTAAAATACCATGAAAGGGAAAGTGCTTTTATGGACAGACTTTAAATTAAACTGCAATTGGTCATTGCCTTGGGGTACTTGCTAAGGAAGCTAGGGTCTCATTTAATTATCTTGTTTGCTTTGATTTGGTTCAAAATGTACAGCCATATTCCCAGGACTTAGCCCTTAAATAAAACGTTTGAGTTTCCTCTTGGACTTTCCATTCTAAGTGCATAGATAGTCCTGAAGAAAACGGACCTGGCTCATATCCTCAAGGAATTGGTCAAAAGATAAGGCTTTGAGAGAATGTACGTGTATGTGCCATGCCAACCCACCACTAAAAGTTGAATAAAGGTAGAATAATGCCTAACATTAATTTATTGTTTATAAGGGGCCAGAACTTTGCATGAATAATCTCATGTAAAATTATGACAGTTGCAAGTATTACAATCTCAATTTTCAGAAAAGGACACTTTTTAAGTTTAGGAAAGCAATGAAACTTGTTTATGGTCAAACGGATACACACGTGTGTGTCTGAATCTGCTGAGTAATCTCTGCGGTTTCTGGAACTACAGGAACTATCAGAAAGATCCTGAAAATCAGATGATGGAGAAGGGGAAAAATTTGTGCTACGATCAAGTCCCAGATCCTAGACTTGGTCACACCTTGTGGAAGATGGGTCTTGGCAGGTTCTCAGAGCAAACTTAAGCTACACAAACCAGGGCCAGGTGTGGGGAGAGGGGACTGACAGCTGGAAGAAATGAGAACGCTGTCCAGGCAGGGTAAAAGAAGTAAGGATGCAGCCCTGTGCAGCTCTCATGTGGCAGGCACCACCCTTAAAAAGCCATAAGCCCCGCAGGAGACCTTCCTGAGCTTCCCTAACGCTAGGCCAGGACTTAACCCTGACCTTGGGGAAAGGAGACACCCACACCCTCTCAACGATAAAGGACCGACCACGGGGCTACGGTGGGTGGCAAGTGCTCTCCAACAAAGTTATCAGGCACTCGCGGGGCCCGGCATAAGACCCAGCAGGGGCCCCTCCCCCTCAGGGTGCCCCAGGCGAGCAGCGCAGGAGGTCCCGAGGACGTCATAGACGCCGGATCGAGCCTGCAGCCCGCCCCGCGCACTTTTCTTTCCCTCCCTTCCGAGTGACGCGGCGGTGGCGTCCCCGGCAGCGCTCACATACAGTCACGCGCGCTCCAGCCCGTCGCCTCCTCCCGCCGCCGAAGCCCCAACATGGCGGCTCTCAAACTCCTTTCCTCCTGGCAACGGTTCTGCGCCTCCTCCCGCGGCTCCCGAGGCCCCAGGCCCCAGGTAAAGTGCGGGCGATGAGGCCGCCAGAAGAACGCGGACCAGACCCCGAGTGCTGCCCGCGTTTCCTCCTCTGCAGGCACCCGCCCTCTGCAGCCTGGGAGTTGCCATCCGTGCGGCCGTACCCGGGCACTGCACGTGCCGACGCCTTCCTTGCCTCGCTGCTCTGACTCGGTTCTGCATCTGCTGCCCGATTGGAGCGAGACGAGGCAAAGAAGCGCGCGGGAGGCAGAGGAAGGGCGAGAGCCCCGCGCCCCTCTGCTCGCTCACTTCCTCTTCGCGGGCAGCCTCCTGGGACGGGGATCGGGCGGCCGGGTGGGGCGTGAGAGGAGCGCCGGCGTAAGGAGAGGGAAGGGGCAGGTTTGCGCCCAGGGCCTCTCATCTCGGGGCAGGGGCGCCTCTATAGGCCCAGAGCTCTGGGCCGAGGTGTCTACGTCTTGGCGCGACTTCACCGCCAAGGGGGCGGATGCAGGGCGCGGCGTGGGTGGAACGCCTTGCCCCACTTTCTCCTCCCCTATATGGCTGTGCCGCTCGCGGCGGTGGGATAGGGAACCTGGATCGGAACGCTTTGCCAGGGCGCCTTTCCTGCCAGGCGGAGAAGTCGGTCGGGGTCTGATGGTGGCTGGCGCGCGGTCTTCGGGCGCTGGCCTTTCTGCTCGTGAGGCCCCTCGGGAGATCCGAGTTAGAGAATTTCCATTTTCAAAGCCCGCTGAAAACCTTGTCCCGCCTTGAATGCCGACTCTCCACCAAGTGGTATCGACTCACTGTCGTCGCGATCGTTGGTTAGAGTGCGATATCTCCCCCGCCCAGTGTTCTGCCCTTACCTGGAAGCCCATGCTCAGGAGGCGGTTCTGTCCGGAGCCCTCCAGGGCGAGTGCTGGACCAGAGCGCTAGCCTGGTCAAGGAGGGTGGCCTTACCTCCGCTGCCTGGTAACCGCTGGAGCCACTTTCTTGGAAGAGAATACGAAAAGTGATGTTTTTACTTAATAGCACATTGAATAATAGTTCCGAGTTTGAAAGCACACCCTGTACACAGTGCTTGCTCACAGAGAACTTGCCTTGCCCCATTGGTCTGTCTTTCTCACGTTCAGTATTTGAGAGCAGCTAGTGCAGAGCAGCCACTAAGCCCCTTAGGTAAGTACTAGGAGATAATTTAAAACTGAAAGATTTTATTCCTATATGGCTTCTTAGGAAGCATTTTGATCATCACAGACAGCTTTGGATATACTCCTATAAAACATTAAAGGGGAACTTGACCTTCAGTCAGGTGGTAGCCCTTTCTGAATCTAAATGCAAACCAGGACAAGGAGATACCCTTGGGCCAAAGTCAATAACATTCCCTCTTTTGGTAGTTATTAACTTTAGCCTGAGTGTAATTTACTCATTTCCCCACCTTTAGGTATATCATTAAGCCATTCTCAAGCCCAGCAACCCTCTTAGATAGGGGAGCTACAAATTAATAGGTTTTGCTATATTTCATTGAAAGTTCCTAATCAAGATTCAAGCTCTCACCTTTCAGGTTTGATTATCACAGCTCCAACTTCTGCTTTCCAGGGTTCTTCCCACTCTTGGCACACAATGCCTTTCCTTACTGCTTATCTAACCCTTAAATTCTCACCTCCTACTTCAGTTAAAATGTAACCAATAGGTACTTGTTTAACTTTTTCAGTGTACATGAGGTCTAACAATTAAGTTCACTAACTCACCCTAGAAAAATTGCTACATACCTCATTGCTGAACATCACTATGGTCACCTTTGAAGTACTCCCCTTGGGAAGCTATGCACTGATACCAGTGCATAGTCCATCCTTCAAACCAATTTTGGAACTCTTTTTCTGTAGTGGTCATCAGAGCTGTTTTATTACCCTGATGTCCTGAATGTCATCAAAATGTCTTTCTTTCAATATTTCCTTTATCTTCGGGTAAAGAAAAAAGTCACTGGGGGGGGCAGATCAGATGAGTAGAGAGGGTGTTCCAATACATTTGTTTACGGGCTAAAAACTCCCTCACAGACAGTGTTGGGTAAGCTGGTGCATGGTTGTGGTGCAAGAGCCATGGTTGTTGGCAAACATTTTTGGTCGTTTTCATCTAACTTTTTCACGCAACCTTTTTAGCACTTCCCAATAGTCAACTTGGTTGACTGTCCAGTTGGTACAAATTCATAATGAACAATCCCTCTGACATCAGAAAAGTGAGCAGCATCATTTCAACTCTTGATCTGGACTGACAGACCATTTTTGGTTGTGGAAAATTGGCTGACTTCCATTGTGCACTTTGACGTTTGTTTCAAAATCACCTTGCTACACCCATGTTTCATCACTTGATAATGCTAGCCAAAAACATCGTTTTGCCTCTCCAAAAAGTCTTGACAAACCTTGATTCTCCTTTGATTTTGCTCATCAGTGAGTTCCTTTGGAACCATTTCTCCACATACCTTTCTCATGTCAAGATTTTCAGTTCAGATTTTCTGAACTGTTTATCAATATTTACTTGCTTTGCTATGTTTCCCACAATCGGCCAATGATTTTGGACATATAATTTGATGAATTTTTGCAATGTTTTAATCAGTTCTACTCATTCCTGGCCACCCTGACCTCTACATCATGACACTTTTTCCCCTCAGAAAAAACTTTACTCCACTTGTACACTGCCATTTTCTTCTTGGTATGATCCCCATGAACTTGGACTAACATGTCCCTGACTTCACTTCCACTCTTGCCAAGTTTAAAAAGAAATTTCGGGGAAGCTGGGATGGCTCAGCTGGTTAAGCACCCACTTTGCAGCCCCGGAGACCGAGGATCGAATCCCGGCTCTGGCCCAGGCAGACCCAAATGCTGAACTGGGGAGTGCCCCCAGTTCAGTTCTTGCAGGGGCCTATTCCGGAGGCTCCTGGCCCAGTTCCTGCCCTGTGCAGCCTGGCGCCCACCTGTGGAGTGAAACCATATGGAAAACTAATGCTGTCAACAACAGAGACCACTCTGGGCCCTCCCCCTTCTCTCTGTTTCTCTCTGTCTCTCTCTCTGTCAATAAACAATAAAAATAAATCTTAAAAAGAAATTTTATATTTTTTGCCCTAATTCAAGACCCAACATTCTCACGGCGTCACACAAAAACATGTAACAGTACGGTAATAAAAGTCACTCAGCAAGACACTGTCTCATGTCGACATGAACACGGCTGTGAGACACTGATAAAACGAGGTTATGAAACCTTACCAAGTTGTTTGTACCTTGCTGCCTTTGTAAGAAGTGCATGGTGGCAAGTTTGCAAACTTAATTGTCAGAAATTGTATGTTAGTATGAACTAGTATGTGATAGACAGGAAACTAGCAAGGCCAATTTGATCAAAATCCTTTCTGTGTTCCATTGTTAAAGATGGCTTGTGGGGAAGCTGGGATGGCTCAGTGGGTTAAGCACTGGCATTGCAGCCCCAGGGACCGAGGATTGAATCCTGGCCCCAGCCCGTGCGGACCCATACGCTGAACTGGGGAGTGCCCCCAGTTCAGTTCTCACCTGGGTGAGACCCTGGCTCAGTTCCTGCCCTGTGCAGCCCCGCGCCTACCTGTGGAATGAAACTATGTGGAAAAACTAATGATGTGTAACAATGGAGACTGTTCTGGGCCTTCCCCCTTCTCTCTGTCTCTGTATCTCTCAAAAAAAAAAAAAAAAAGATGGCCTGGCAAACATTTATTTACCAAATATTTGCTTTTCCATCTCCTTGCCTCGATATCCCAAACCACAACCTCATTACCCTCCTCACTTTAGCTCAAGGTGGCATGTAAGCCTTAACTACCTGAGTTTTCCTTGGGTCCCATATTACTATGAAACCCCATATGTACATAATAAGCTTGATCCTCTCCTCTTATTCGGTCTCATGTTAATTTGATTAAAAGGCTATCCATAAGAAATTTAAAAAGAAAGAAAATTATTTTTCCTTCCTACTCAGCTAAAGCATTTTGACACATCACCACCTCCTCTTAGCAGCGATGCCATACTCCTTGCAAATCTATGTATTACCCATGTATTACTGACTTTTCCTCATTTGGTATTTTTCCTCTCCATTCTGTTTATCAAACTTTGATACTGAAGGGAGCAGAATCAATGTTCTGTTGTCCTGATTTGTTTAACTCTAAGAAGACAAGGTAAATATCATCTGTGTATACAGTTCCATATCATTAAGATAAAATTTATTTTAAAATGAACAAGTGAATGCTTTGCGGATTTTCCCTGAAAGATCTTCAAAATGAAGTGCAGTTTCATTAAGTTCTAGAGTGTTGAATGACAGAAGAAATAAATTTAGGTAAAAGAGGTAATGGTGGCAGGAGTTAGAAAGGAAATAGGTTCTGGATTGAGAAGTCTTGACATAAAATTTAGGCTCAACAGTGGAAACATAATTCAAAGGTTAAGTGCAAGAATTTGCAATAGAAGACCAAGAGTATTTGTAGAGAAAGTTTAACTTATCTTATGGAAAGGATTTTAAAGGGTGAAATAGGGTAAATAAAAGACATTTTTGCATTGTAAGAATTTTGATTAGTTTTTACACCTTTGTACTTAATCGTTATTTTGTTTCTCCAATAGTACTCATAGTAGCAGAAACTAGTGGCAGTAATAAAATGGGAATTTGCAGATGGTAGAAGAGTAGAAAAACAAAATGAAATACATTACATGAAGGTAAATGAAAGCCTTGGTGGAAAAAAAAAAACTCCTAGAATAAATAGATGTTGAAGTTGGACAGTTCATTACTTTTCCTTGTTTTATTATAGATAATGCCTGCAAATTTGGTGCTTGGGTCTATATCTATATCTATCTACCTATCTATCTATCTATATTAGTATTTAAAGTGTATTAGAAAGTAGAGACCAGTTTATGAGCAGTGTAGAGCTGTGCGTTGGAATCAGTTAATCTAAGAGAAAAAAGTATATTTTATTAGCGGTACACTCCCCCACCTCCCTGCCTAATCCTAGAAGGTGTTAACCCTGCATATCCCTTGACTTTCAGAGGCAGGGAGTGTGACCTATTATGCCACACTATTGATTTCTTAATCAGTAGGTATCAAATATCAATATAACAAATAGATAATAAATGAAAACAAATATTAACTGTATGGCAAACGGAAAAAACAAAGTTGAGTGCCTATGAATTCTTCATTATTTTAAGCTCCTCTCTCATTCCTTGGAAACATAATCAACTTTTATTGCTTTGAAATTTTTTACTATCTGGGTAAATGTGAAGCACTCAGGTCTTTTCTAAAATACATCTGAGGTACTTTTTGGGGGGGGGTGTAGGACAAATTTCTCAATAATTTCTGAGTTTTTGTAATGGAGACACCAGTCATCTGTTTAGAAAAGTAAAAATGGAATTCATGCCACATCTGTGCTGTGTGCTCTCTTGTTCCTCTTAAATTGGAAAAGTCTCTGGGGCTGTAGGAAAAATGAGTTTTCTTCCAACTTCCTCCCAATAGGACTCATGTTTCTTAGTCTATGGATAAATCAGTCTATGGATAAACCATTCAGGATGACCTCAACCCCCCCCCCCAGACTATTTAGGTGTAGACAAATCCTTTCATTTTTATCATCCTCTTGCTGAGACCTTGACTTCACCTTTCACCGCAGATAATAGCAGCAGAGTTCTTCATGAAGAAAAAGAAAAAAAGAAAAGAAAAACAGGGTACTCGTCAATATTTGCTGTTTATAACTAATGAAATAGAAATAGAATAAGATTGAGACCTTTTAAAAAACATAAAGAGGAGCATTTTGTGGTGGAAGGACCTGTTATAGGAAACCAAAACCTGGGATCTGGTCTTGTTTTAACTCAGTGTTGGGTAAATTACAAGATCTTTCTAAGCTTTAGAAATGACCCTTAAAATGAGTTGGTTGGATTGATACCTGAGTATTTTTCCCTTTTCTAGGAGATCTCTTTAACTTTATTTTGTTGGCCCTGTCTGTTGGCCTATTTATTCAGACTCTGAAACTTTTAATTACCAAGATTAAAAATATATTTGTGTTGGGGAAGCCGGGATGGCTCAGTGGGTTAAGCGCTCACTTTGCAGCACCGGGGACCAGGGATCGAATCCCGGCCCCGGCCCGTGCGGAACCATATGCTGAACTGGGAGCTCCCCCAGTTCAGTTCTCTCTCTGTCTCTGTCTCTGTATCTCTCTCTCTCTGTGTCAAAAAACAATAAAAATAAATAAATAAATATTTAAAAAATATATATATATATATTTGTGTGTATATGTGTGTGTTTAAAACAACCAAATAAATACTTGATACTTGAAGATAAGAGAAGGAAGAGTCCCCCACCCCCACCCTTTATTTTCTATCTCTGCCTTCACTTATTTCCCCTCGTTGTGGATATTGTGACAGGGATATAATTGTATACTGCCCTCCTTACCTGACTTTGACCAAGATTGATATTTAAAGGGACAAAAGTCATCTGTGTAACCTTTAGCTCTGCAAATGTCATTTGACTTTCAGTAAAGTTCTCTTAAATAGGCTTTTGCACTACTTTGACACTTTTTATAAAAGGATTTTTTAGAGGAAAAAAGAGTGATAGGAACTTATTTATCCTGTTACCTTGAGCCCATGAGGATTTTCTTGGGAGACTTTGATAGGCTGTGAGTGTAAACTTACCACATTATGGACTTAAGATGCCAGTATTTCAGAAGTTAGCTGTCATTCTCTTTACTCCTTTTTAGCGTGAACATATTATGAAAATAAAGGAGGAATTTTATATATATGTAAACTTTATAATTTTTTTCTGTCCATATTGTGGATGAAGTATAAAGAGGGAAACAGTTTAAAACTGATTGTAAAAGCTCACTAGATAATGGTAATTCTAGCCATGCCTCTTTTGCAGATAACAGTTTGCTACTTTTCAACAGCATCCATAAAATCCAAGCCCAATAGGGAGAATGATTCTTTGTATGCTGTTTTTCTGTTTGTTCATTTGTTTTAAAGATTTACTTTATTGTTTTTGAAAGAGGGGGAGAGAGAGAAAGAAGAGGGGAGGGCCCAGAGCAGTCTCCATAGTTGCACATCATTAGTTGTGACATAGTTTCATTCCACTCAGATAGATGTGGTGCTGCAGGGCAGGAACTGAACTGGGTGCCTCTCACATGGGAGGTGAGAACCTTTACCACCAGTTGCGCCAGGTATATATTTGTATACAGCATATGGGTTTGCACGGGCTGTGGCTGGGATTAGATCAACCTTGCAGTTGCAAGGCAAGCCCTCAACCTGCATTCCCTGTATGCTGGTCTTCATTTGTTGTATTAGGAGGCATTTCTGTCACCCAAGATTGGATCGGGGCCTAACTATGTGGTATTTATCATATTGGTTATGTTGATGAGAGCAGAAACCATGTCTTAACACTTACTAGATTGGAGTAAATAGCACAGCAGTTGGCACATAGCGGGTTCTCAGTAAATACTTGTTGATTGAATGGGAGGGTTAGGTTACTATCAGAAATTGATGCATGATGATGCCATTATTGGGAATTTGAGTTGTAGTGTGGTCTGTCTACTTTTGGGTGGTCACAAATGTCACAGAATTTCCCCTTATATAATAGAAGACCTAGATCACAATGGGATTCTGGTGATAATCTGTGGATTGTGTATGTCCATTCCACTCTTAAGATGAACTAATTATAGTCCCACTCTTTCAAAGAGGACATAATGAAATTATTCTTGGATATGTAAAAATTGAATGAATTGCTATACATGTAAAGACGTATCTCCAAATGATTATTCACTTAAAATGTTTTTTTAATATTTTAGGGGTATATTTGCTACTTTTCAACCAGCGCACGTCACCATACCAAATTTTATACAGATCCAGTGGAAGCTGTAAAAGACGTCCCTGATGGTGCAAAGATCCTGGTTGGTGGTGTGTAATAGTATTGTTTTCCTTTTTATGGTAATACTGCTATGTTTTTAACAAAGCAGGGAAATCACTGTAGCAAAGCTATGTAGATTAGAAATGCCAGTTATTTTATTACTTAGTTATTATTTATTACTTAATTTTTTTATCACATATTATGTTGGCTTTTATTTTATTAGTGTTCCTTTGCTGAAAATTTAGCAAGGTTTAGCATTTTATATTTTTCTCTTTTCATTCCTTTTGTGTTTCTTTTTTTATTTTGAAAAGCTGAAGCTTCAAATAGTGATTTCTTACTATTAGCTTAAATAATCCCTAGATTTTTTTGGAAATTTCATTTAACTTTAAACATTTGTATTGCTCTCATCTGCCCATACCTCACATCTCCTTTTATTATGCCTCATTTTATGAGATAGAGAGCACATAAGCATCTATCTGTAATTGAGTCTCCCAAGTTCTATTGCTTCTTTTTGCTTGGAATATCTTTTAGAACCACTGTCTTGCACTCATTAAACTTGATGCTGAATTCCTATAAAGTTCTTTGTTTATAGGCTTTGGTCACAGGAATCAAGGCTTTTCCCTTCCTTCCTTCCTTCCTTCCTTCCTTCCTTCCTTCCTTCCTTCCTTCCTTCCTTCTTTCCTTCCTTCCAACTGATCAGTCATTGACTGTCCATTTTAAACCAAGTACTATTTGGGGAATTGTGTAAAATGTAAAGAAATGAAAGTCATCGGCCTAGGCTTTCAATTCTGCAAAAGATGCTCAGGTATAATTTATAAAACAAACATGCTTGAAAAGGTGACTGTAGGTTAAATTATAAAGTGATATATAAATAGATATGCAGTTAAGTGCTAGAGGAACAATGGGTAGTCATGTTAACACATTGCACTTGGCTTTATAATTATGAATCAAGGACATGACAGTGATGTCTGGTGCTATATATTGGTCTAAAACATTTGAATACAGCTATATGACCATTTATTGAGTTACTGAGACATATCTGTGCATTTTGCCTAGTAGGTCTAATGTGCTTTGTATATTTTCTTTATTAAAAAGAATAACACATAAGAAAAGAAAAAAAAAAAGAAAAGACAAAAACAAAAAGAATAACACACACATTTCTCTAAAAGAACATTACCCTCTTCACAATTTGTTTATTTTTTTTGGCTTATGATAGGTTTTGGCTTATGTGGAATTCCAGAAAATCTTATAGGAGCTTTACTGAAGACTGGAGTAAAAGGGCTAACTGCAGTCAGCAACAATGCAGGGTAAGTGCATTTTTAACACAAGTGGTTTGAAAGAAATGACATTCTCTAAAACATTTAACCAGAGTATATCAATAAAATAAAAACTTTCTCTAGTTGTATGAGCAATGCTTGTATAACAAAAGATCATTTTTAACAAACTCAAGAGTGGTAGTTACATTTATTCAAATGTTTTTGGTTCCATTCTTCATAAGTAAAGGAGACTTGCATAATTTTATATCTTAATCTGATGTTTTCTAAACTTCAAATATATTGTTAAAGTTAAATATATTTTTAAATCGAATTCTGCATTTTAAATTTTAGAGATGTTCTCTTAGGTTGTGTGTTACAGATCAGGGATGTCCAAACTTTTGGCTTCCCTGGACCACACTGGAAGAATTGTCTTGGACCACACATAAAATACACTAACATTAACGATAGCTGATGAATTTTAAAAAGAAGTGCAAAAAAGTCTCATAGTGTATTAAGAAAGCTTATGAATTTGTGTTGGGCCACATTCAAAGCCATCCTGGACTGCGTGTGGCCATGAGTTGGACAAGGTTGTTATAGATCATCTATAAAAAGAAAGGTAGACATCAATCTGAAATATGTTTCAAGTCCTTTCTTTTGGTTATGCCATTACTTCTGGATGATATGTAAGGAATTGCATTAATCATTAAAAATGTTGCTGGTTTTGGTAGAAGGAGGAGGATATGCAGCCTGCAATGAAGACAGTGGGGTCGACTATCAAAGTGGTTAATAATGCACATAACATTTTAATAATGAATGGCATGCACATTAAGATATAGTTAGTTATAAGAAAAAGCAGCTATTTTTATACAAAATGGTTAGTCATCAGCTTTCAGTAATAAAAGGCTTTAGAGATCTTAAAAGTTTTTTAAAAATTAGCTAAATTGGCCTATTATCAATCAACTTAGAATAAACAGCACAGATTATTTAGGAAATAAAACTTATTCTACATTTGTGCTCATTGTTTCTTTGCTGAGTTTATTTATGCTATTTTCATCTGGAAGGCTTTCCCAACTCTTCCTTGCGTATCCACATCTTCCCCATCTTTCAGAATTTGACTCAAGTTGCATATCCTCAAAGAAGCCTTATCCAAGTATAGAAATTCCTAGCCTTTATTGATCTTGTCTCTTTTCTGAATTCCTTTGGAGACTTTTTTTTTTTTAAAGATTTATTTATTGTTTTTGACAGGGAGAGAGAGATACACAGAGTCAGAGACAGAGAGAAGGGGGAGGGCCCAGAACAGTCTTCATAGTTGCACATCATTGGTTTTTCCACATAGTTTCATTCCACAGGTGGGCAAGGGGCTGCACAGGGTTGGAACTGGGCTGGGGTCTTGCCCCGGTGAGAACTGAACTGGGGGCACTCCCCAGTTCAGCATATGGGTCCACACGGGCCGGGACCGGGATTCAATCCTCGGTCCCTGGGGCTGCAAAGTGAGAGAGCCTAATCCACTGAGCCATCCCGGCTTCCCCAACCTTTGGAGACTTTTATCTTTTATTTGTATACTGAAGTGTATTTATTCTCTCCAAAATATATATTACGGGCCATTCTGTCACTTATAGTAGTTTTCTGTCTCTACTGTGCTTAGCCTATGAGTCTCAGAGTCACTGAATGCCGGAGCTGAATAGGATTGTAGGATCATCTGTTCTAGTTCCTTCATCTAAAAGAGGAAACATGTGTAAATAGAGAAGTAGCTTATTCATGGTCCCTTGAAATTTCTTAAAACACATCCAGTGCCCTTTGAGCTTACTTTATATTTATTAACAATACTTTTGATTATCAGTACTTTGTTGAGTTTTCTAGAAAGCTCAGTGCTTACAAGGGATGATGTAGATCAATCTAAATTCTTGCAGTAGTGTAGGTACTAATAACCTACTTCATTGAACACAAAGGCACTTTGTACACGATCTTTGACAGTTAATTCTCTTAATTAGGGGGATTTAAATCCTAGAAGTCTACAGAAATGAGGGTTTTACTTTGGCCGTTTGGGTCAGATTAATGAGGAAAACTTAGCATTACTTCATTGGGGAACCAATGGCATGGTTTTAATTGTTGGGTAAATGGAGAGAAATTAGAATTAGAAGTCATGATTATTTTCTCATTTTAAAAATGTCTCATTTTATAGAACAATCTCCCTGAGTCAATAGTCTTTACAAAGTTCAGGACTCCTGATTGTTTATTTGTTTGTTTTTAATAATCAGTAATATGTTGCCATGAGGTACCACTTACCGTGGTATGCAGCAGTAACTATAAGTCTTAAAAGGTAAACCTTCCCTTAGGATCACTCAGATGAATCAATAGTTTAATATGGATTGATTGGGAAGGTAGGAAAAATTTAGAATGTACCCTTTATTGATTTTTGGAAGACTTTAATACAAGAATTACATGTCTGTGTGAACCAAACGTTTCACAACAAACCACGTATCCACCAGTTAAATCCCAGAGCCTAGGAAAGAATAGGAATACTAGTCATGCTCATTTCCTCACGACAAGATTATTTTAGACTGTGACTCTTGAAGGTAGGGATTTAGACAACACCAAGGGCAACCTTCTTACACGTGGAGGACTAATAAATACTGTCTTATAATAGGTATGTACATGTGCTTGTGATGACAACACTATTACTTGTATATAGTACTATCCTAGTCAAGTATATAAATTCTGTGAGGGTCCAATGAGCATTGTTTTACTCAAAATAAAATTTCTGGTTCTGTATCAGTGATTTTGAACCAGGAGATAAAGGCAAGTGGCTCCCTTGCTGTGTCATATTTCTTTTTTGTTGAGATGGCTGCATCTCTGAAGTGCTCAGAAGGGCTCAATGCAGAGGTCTAGGCTATTTTGGCTGATGATAAGCATTCTCCCAAGATTTGGTTGTTTTGTCTGGGAAGGGCTAACCACATCCTGGCATGTGCACTTGAATGTGTGTGCTCAGGTCGTGGAATAGTTCACTTGTTCTGTATAGCTATGTCATAAAGTAACCTAATATTTACATACAAAGTATTCTTTTCAGTATTATTGGTATCAGAGTAAATGCAAATTGCATAATTGAGATTTAAGTATGTCTAATGAGAGTAAACATGATATACAGTTTAGTAAATGGTTGCAACTTCATTTTTATATAGTTTTCATTTTAACAAGAATAACCAATTAATGACATTTCAGGAAATAAAAAATCAGATTCAGAAAATGAAAAATATATACAGAACATTGATACTGTTCATGACATATGTTTTGTTTTACATTAATGTTTCTCTTTAATGAATTCTTTTATTTAGACTTCTTTAACAACTAAAGTGTTTGAAACCTGAGTTTGTTGTGCTACATGAAAAAGGTTAAATCTCTTTCATTAGGAATGCTAGAAAAATAATGACTACTAATGGCAAGCAAGATGATCGCTTTGAAAGCTCATCAGTATTATCTTTAATATCAAAGAGCTGCCAGGTGCTTTAGTACAGGGGTCCCAATTCCTGGGCTCTGGGTGTTTCTGGTATGTTTGGAAGCAGGCTACACAGCAAGAGGTGAGCAGCAAGTGAGCGAGTGAAGCTTTATCTGTTTTTACAGCTGTTCCCCATCACTTGCATTACTGCCTGGACTCTGCCTCCTGTCAGATTTGCAGGGGTATTGGATTATTAGAGGAACTCAAACCCTATTGTGAACTCTGCGTGCACACATGCCCACTCAACGCCCCCAATCTGTGGAAAAATTGTCTTTCACGAAACCAGTCCCTGGTGCCAAAAAAGGTTAGGGACCTCTGCTTTAATATGTTTCTCTATTAGAATTGGTATGGTCTTTATTTTCAGAAGATCACATTTGTCATTCTTCTCTCTTTATATTGTGAGAAAGGTCCTTACCTTTTTCATTTTAGTTCACCAATGTCTGATCGACAAGGAAAACATTCTTATTATTAACTAACAGTATTTTTTGAGGCATAAACACTGTGTGCCTGGTCAGGTAGTGGCCTGGGTGAAGCATCTTATGCGCGGTTTGCTTGCCATGCCATGTTCTAGTCCAGAAACAAAGTAAAGATAAAAGATAAAACAAATACACATGGTCTCCAGAGCCAAGATAAACAAATACAGAGAGGTTATCTCTAAACAGAGCCAAGTTCAAATGTATAATGGGTTGAAAAACCGAACCGAGATTCGTGAAAAAGTGGGTAGAACAACTCCCAAGTCAATGAATGACCAAGTGTATTCTGTTTTTTGATAAAGAGTGTGTGTCTGAAGGGAGTTTAAGATAGTAAATACTACAGAAAGCAAATGGATTATATGTACCTTCATTTTTATTGTTATAACTTAATTTAAACAGGGCTCCAAAAAATATCAGTGGTACTCTTATGTTGGGTAATTGAGGAAAATTTACCAAAAGGACTCATTTTTAAAGGATGGTCAGGACTGAGGGAAAGCAACATGAGTAGTAAAGAACCCTGATGCTAGTAACTAAGGATCTTCATCCCTAGGCCTGATGGAGTGAGAGGAGGGAACTGTTAGGATCTGGAAGAAAGCTTTATAAAGAAGACTATGCAGTGTGCTGTAGCTTGCCATGGGGAAAGCCAGGGAAATGTACATCCTGATGTTATTCTCTTTTTACCCACCTCTGCCAGTCCTCATGATTGTGCCTCGCATTGGTTGAACCCATTCAGAAGTGGCTGACCCAGTCAGAAACCAGAGGGCAAGGGAGTCCCATGATTTAGTCTACCCGAGGTCACCCATTTCAGGGCAGCCCAGAGGTTGGAAAATGGATCTG